>APFE030712493.1:17088-99494 GCA_000404065.3 Pinus taeda
CCCTGTACTAACCCCATACTTGAACACCATCTCTGCAACCAAACTGCTTCCTTGCTTGCATGAGTGGCTGCCATGTATTCTGCCTCTGTAGTTGATAGTGCCACTACAGATTGTTTCTTACTCATGCAACTGACTGCACCTCCAAATAGGTTAAACACATACCCACTTGTAGATCTTCTCTCATCCAGATCTCCAGCCCAGTCTGCATCAAAAAGCCCACGGATATCCAACACTCTGTCCAATCCTGGTCTTCCTTGGTAGCACAAACCATAATCACTAGTGCCACGCAAATACCTAAAACCCCACTTCACGGCTGTCCAGTGCTCCTTCCCAGGTTTTGAAATAAACTTGCTCAATACTCCCACTGCATGTGCAATGTCTAGTCTAGTACAGACCATTGCATACATCAAGCTACCGACTGCACTACCATATGGAACACGGGACATGTCCTCTTCCTCTTCTTGTGTCTTGGGACACTGTTCAGCAGATAACCTCACACGTACAGGAATAGGAACCTTCACCGGTTTACTATCCTGCATATTAAACCTCTGCAATATTGTCTCGACATACATCCTCTGGTTTAACCAGAGCTTCCTCTTTGCCCGATCTCTTTTAATTTCCATGCCCAAAATATAATTTGCAGCACCGAGATCTTTCATATCAAATTTGGAGGACAATTGGGTCTTCAAATCCTGGATAATTTCTTTGTCATTTCCAACCAGCAACATATCATCCACATACAAGACTACATAAATAACACGGTCACCAATTAATTTAAAATACACACAATAATCTGCTTTGCTTCTGGTGAAGCCAAGTCCCCGTATAAATGTATCAAATTTCTGATACCACATCCTTGGTGACTGTTTTAACCCATACAGAGACTTCTTTAACTTGCAGACTAGTTCTTTCTTACCCTTCACCGCAAAGCCTTCAGGTTGCTTCATG
The DNA here is from genome assembly GCA_000404065.3 of Pinus taeda. Lineage (NCBI taxonomy): Eukaryota > Viridiplantae > Streptophyta > Pinopsida > Pinales > Pinaceae > Pinus > Pinus taeda. Next base: position 18,037 of record APFE030712493.1, read on the forward strand.
TAGATTTCCTCTTCCAAATCCCCGTGAAGAAATGTTGTCTTCACATCCATCTGTTCTACCGCAAAATCAAAAGCAGCAACAATAGATAAAAGTAATCTAATAGAAGTTACCTTGGCAACAGGAGAAAAAATATCACCAAAATCAATTCCTGGCACCTGGGAATAACCTTTTTCTACCAACCGAGCTTTGTATTTCTCCACCTTCCCTTGTGCATTTGTCTTCTTCTTGAACACCCATTTGCTGCCAATGGGTTTCCTTCCAGCTGGCAACTCAACTAGATCCCAAGCCTCATTTTTGTGCAAAGATGCCATTTCATCAACCATGGCCTCTTTCCAGAGTTTTCCATCCTCTGAATCCACTGCTTCCTTCACAGTTCTGGGATCATCATCAGTAACAGACAAAGCAAAGTTTGAACAGAAAGCAGATGGACTATACCTTTCTGGCTGCCTTCTTTCTCGAACTGATCTTCTCACAGCCAGAGTTTGTGGCTCTTCATCTTCTGATTCCTCCTCTGCTAGAGAGTCTGATCCTTCCTCCTTTAGTTCAAACTCTATCTTCACAGGTTCCTTTGGTTGGACTTCATGTTTGATAACATCTTTCACCTCTCTAAACACCACATCTCGATTGTACACAACCATCCGTGTGACTGGGTTCCGAAGCTTATAACCCTTTAAACCATCTTTATACCAAATAAAGATGCACTTTTCAGATTTACTATCCAACTTGGTTCGTTTCTCCTTTCGAACATGTACATATGCATCACATCCAAATACCCTCAGATGTGAAAGAGAGGGTTTCTTACCAGTCCATACTTCTTGTGGAGTCTTATCCTCCAATGCTGATGAAGGTGACATGTTGACCAAGTAACATGCATTATCCACTGCCTCTGCCCAGAATTCCTGTCCTAACCTGACACCACTGAGCATGCTTCTTTCCCTTTCCATCAACATTTTGTTCATTCTTTCTGCGACTCGATTTTTTTGAGGTGTATATGGAATAGTCTTCTCCTGTGCTATACCACACTTCTTAAAAAATTCTTCAAATTCCTTGCTGCAGAATTCTCCACCATTATCTGTCCTCAGTACCTTTATCTTCTTCTCCGTTTGATTTTCCACCAGAGCCTTAAATTCTTTAAACCTGTCAAAGACTTCAGATTTCTTCTTAAGGAAATATATCCATGTATTCCTTAAGAAGTCATCTATAAATGATACATAGTACACAGACTTACCCAGTGATGGAACTTTCACAGGTCCAAACACATCACTGTGCCCAAGCTCTAATATTTGTTTCGTCCTCTTACCACCAGAGGGGAAACTCACCTGATTCTGCTTCCCATATACACAATTTTTTCACAGAAATCAAAATCCAGAGAGCTATTACTCATTCCTTCTACCATACCTTTATCATGAAGTATTTGAAGGCCCTTCTCTCCAATATGTCCAAGCCTTTGATGCCACAACATGGTCTTCTCTCCAGAGACCACTAGATTTTCTGCTCCATTTTCAGGACCATAGAACTATTGCACCCGCCAACAACAGTGCTACCTTGCAGCTTGTGTACAGAGTTCCAATCCGAACTCCCCGCATCAATACCAGTGCTCCTCGAACCATCTTGCAGGTATCCTTCTCGAACACTGTCTTTACACCTGCATCATCCAACTTGCTTACAGAAATCTGATTTTTGGCCACTGCATGAATATGCAGAACACCCGGAAGGGTTCTAACCCTTCCACCTTGCAACTTCAACTTCACTTTTCCCCGACCAATGATTCTAGCCTTCCTGTTATCCCCTAAGAACAAATCACCACCATCATATTTCTCACACTCACAGAACCACTCTCTATGGGGAATGAAGTGAAAGGATGCACCTAAATCAATCAACCATGCCTCATGATCTACATGTGTACTTGAAGAAGCCAAGTACACATCCCCACCTTCATCTGAGGTGGTTTTTTTCTCTACAGAAGGAGCCTCATCAGATCCCTTTCCTTTGTCAGGAATTTTAGATTTACAGTCCCTTTTGTAGTGCCCTTCCTTTCCAAAGTTCTAGCACACCACCTTTACAGGTTTTCCTGGAGATTTAGATCTCCCTTTAGATTTAGATCTCCCACTTGATGACTTATTTTTGTTTCTGTTGTGGGTCTGACATCGTATAGACAAGGAATCACCATTTTGGTTCTCCATATTTTTCCATCTCATCTCCTCCGTCAACAAGGATGGGACTATTTCATCAAAATGCAAGGCAGTCGCATTGCTACCTATTGCAATAACCAGACTATCCCACGAATCTGGTAGATAACACAACAAACTGATGCACTTATCTTCATTTGAAATTTTAATATCAACAGATGCTAACTAACTTACCACAATATTAATTTCATTCAGATTCTCTGTCACTGAGTCTCCATCTTTCATCCTTAGGTTATATAGCTTTTTCCACAAGAACAGTTTATTCACCAAAGACTTAGATTGCTACAAAGTCCCTAACTTGTCCCACAAAGCCTTCACCGTAGCATCCCTTGATACATTCAACAATACTGAATCTGAGACACACAATCGTATTGTGATCTTTTCCTTCCAATCCAGCTTCTTCCATTCTCCATCGAACACTCCTGTTGGTTTAGTATCGGGATCTACCATGATCCACTGGTCTTTATCCACCAACAGATCCTCCATCTTTAGTTTCCACAACTCAAAACTTTGACCATTAAATTTCTCAATCTCTATCTTTCCACTGCTTTCCATCTTCTTTCACCACCAGAATCAATCTCGCAAATCTCCCACTGAACAGGGCCTGCCACAGGCTCGAGTAAAACCCCTTAACAACAAAGGCGTCCCCTTGAAGCCAAAACAGCTCTGATACCAAATGTAGGTTTTAACCCCGTACAGAAATTACCTGCATACGAATTCTAATACACATAAAATAAATAATGCGAGAGCAGAACACATATACATAGAGATTTCCCCCAGATCCCAAAACTAGGACTACCAGCTTGATTTTTCATTATGTTTCTTTCAATGTTACAATACATATTTAAACATGCCGAAGCATCCAATACCATGGACCAAAAACCATCACGTCCAATACCATGGACCGAAAACCATCATTTCCAAAAAACATGTGGTGTTTAACTACCTCTGCACAAATATGGCGCCAACCTTGTTAGATGCTATATTTGTTGGACAGTTAAAATCCACAATCGACTAGCCACCTTAGCTCAAGCCAATGATCGACATTTGCAATCCCAAATATCAAGTTAGCCGACTAAGATAGTTCCAGTAGAAAGAAGCTCATTATTATTTTAATTCTATTTTTAGTTTTATTTTCTCTTACTCTGAGGAAGGTTGTTTGAAACCTCCTCAACCTTTTTTGTAATAATCTATTTTTTAGGCATGCATTTTAGTATTTAAACCCCTCTCATGCATTTAGGGAGGGGTCCAAAATTTTATCAAAAACACTTTTCAAAACATTACACTTTTGTATTTTCGGGAAGGTTTTGACGAAATTAATGGAACATGATCTGTTTTTATTTGAATATCAATCATTCTCTATTGAAATTACACTTTTGTACTCTTAGAGTGTATTTGATTAGATGAAATTGGATCAATATTGTTGAGCCCATGAGCAAGACATTTCATATATGGTACTTTATCATATGATTGTGTTTTATTTATGCATTAGCAATACTCTTTCTTTTGATCGTCTTATCTAGGAAAGTCAGAGTTATAGTTCTGCATTATTGCACCTTTGTATGACGTTTTAGCTTTGATTCCATTCTCACTACATGAAAAATTACTATAGGTGATATAGTTATCTCAATTTTTTTGTCCAACTATTTATCCAAAAAAATTATCATTAAACGATTACATTTCTTTTGGCAGTTGAATTATCTTTATTACGAATTTCTTTGAGACATCTTTGTAAATCACATATCTTAGTTTATTCTTGGGTAAATTTATAGTCATATAATGTTATATTAAAAGATATATGCATGTCTTTATTATTTATACTAGATTATATTTTGTTGAGTCATTCTTTGTTATATCTTATATCACACCAACAACATTATCAAATCAATCCTCTCTGGGAAACTGATCCCATTATCCCCAGTTGGAGCCACTATACCAAATGGAAAAGGAATTGTTTTTAAGGTTCAGACTAGGTGGTTATCCCCCATATTGTTGCAGCGAATTTTGAGGCTTCAACACCATCATAAACCAGAATCATAGATCACATGTAATCATCATAGACCATAATCATAAATCATATGCATAGTAAAACTGAAATACAATATCGATACTTATTCTTCATTGATCCTTTCTTCTGCCTTTGTTCTTTTGTACACACACCAAATCAGTTGCCACACCCAGAAAACACCTCGTGCCTTCTCCTCCACCAGGTGTTGATACACATATTGTGCATCAAACACATACGACCACACACACCATGAAACACTATGCAATGCATGAACCCATACTTGAAAAACAACACTAACACCTACACTGAATGTATGTAAGTATATGTGCACAATGTACATCATAATACATTCATCTGCACACAACTTGTGACACCATAAAATGCATGCATGTACACCTAGTATACAACACAACTCATACACCTACATCCGGTGTACAACACAATACATGCACCTACACTTGATGTACAACATAACACAAATATGTGCCTAGAGTGCAACACAATGAATGAATATGTCATGATACCATGACTATACAATGCACATACATAGTACCACATGCCCACAACACATCATGTACGACATTCATTCAATCCCACACGTACACTAGAACCCTATGTACCAAGCACCACATGCACAACATGTTTACAACATTACATGTACACGACTCCACCTGCACAACATGTACACAACACCATATGTACACTACACCACTATACAATGTGTACACAATACCACATGACATAGTACCACACGCACAACATGTACATGACACTATAATGCCACTTGTACACATGTACACAACACCACTTATAAAATCATGCACACCACACCATATATACATAACACCACATGTACAACATGCACACAACACCACTTGTACATAACACTACATTTCCAACATGTACATAGCATCATTTGTACACAACATTGGATATCTAAGATGTGATTGCAGACCACACTACTTTCCCTTAGTTGATGTATCCCTCGATATAACATGTCCATAACATAAGCATAGGCATAATACAAGCATACAATATAAAATCATATTCACACGATATTGATCTCATATGTTTGTCATGACTACTCTTCGCACTTGATTCCTTATAGACTAGGAACATGTTCATGTCATTTGCCTACATAAGCAATAAGCAATCATTCCTCCAAAATAATAATTCCTGATGACCCTGTCAAATAGTGACATAGATACATGTACACATACATCCTAAAATAATAATGTTCTCATTAGTCAACATCATATATACATACATATATACATATAAACATTAGCATAAAATAATCATGATTCATGATCACCCTATCAGACATGACATACATACATGTCTACATGTATACAAATATAATCATCAACATAATCATGATCACAATAAAATTGTCAGTTATTCTAAGGTCAAGGTTAAGAGAGCTTCCTTTATTCATGCAACACATCTACAATATTGAGAACAATAATCCCAACATAGCCAAGGCATCTAACACCTCATATCAATTTACTTTAACTTTTCTTCACTTCCCTTCCCATGAATGTTCTGTCATCATCCATTTAACGCAATGGACCCAACCAGTCCAACTGAAAACCATAGTATTTCCTTCCGCTGCGCTTACTCATACACCGAGCTTCCTTTGTGTCTTACATTACCTGTTGGGTACCACACAACTCTCTCTAAGCTCCATCAACTTTTCCTATTTCCAAACCAACTCCCTAGACTCAAAACATAAAAGGAAATAATGGAAACAACAATAAGAATAAAACCATGAAAACTAATAACAACATGTATCTGCAAACAAAGTGGTATGACCATACTCTAGACATAAATAAATATGCAAATCAAGTGCAAGAAAATCAAAAGATACCAAAAGCACAAGACTAACAACGAACACCAAGACTCAATCCCCATTGTTCCCATGGAAACTAAACCAAATCCTTCTTCAATATTTCATGGCAACATCTCTTTTCCATGCAATCCTCTGCATCATATTTCCATAAACACATAATTGTGAGTGTATAAATAAGCATACAAATACATCAACTACATTATCTTATTGTTCCAAGCATGTTTCTTGAAATTGAATACATCCATGCCATCCCTCGAGGGACTCCAATCCTTTGAAAGATACACTTGTAACTAAATACTACCTAATGTACCTATCAAGTACATTTTCATGAATCTATCACATATCGACATAACATCAAACAAAATCAAGGTTAAGAAGAATCCTTGTATGCAAAGAACTCGTTCATTTGGAATTAGGGTTTCCAAACATAGGCAAATGAATTATTACTCGATTTCTTTCTTTTACCTTTACCTTGTGGCAACTAAGTCTTACTATATCCTGTCACATCACCCAACTGTTAGCTATATAAACACATAAATTATTACCTTGTGACACTAATACCAAGCATGTTTCCTACAACTGTTGGCACATGTCAACCACATGTTCCAAATATCAAGACAAGCTTATCTATCAATTTGAAATTGAAGGTTACAAACACTAACAATCATGTCATAATCCATAGTCATTAGACATAATGCTACAACTATCACCTACTATACTGAAGTACATATCAACTGCCTCAACATGTGTGTGCTAGCAAAACCATGTTAAAGCAATATATTTGGAATGCATCCTCATATTACGAAATTCATCAAACATTCAATCAACTTGAATACATACCACGTTAAATAAATCAACTAGGCACCAAACACTAAAACACCAAATAGACGTCATAATCAAACAACCAAGCATCAAATATACGACATAAGAAAACTCATACCTTAATGTATATCAGAGGAGGCTATCTTATCTACATAATAAAGCTAGGTTAGCATGATACAAATTCACAACATATCAATTCAAACATAAATCATGATATCCATCACAGTAAAAAACTAACATGTTCATGTCATAAGCTCATAAGAATTTTTCATTCATGCATAACAATCACATATGTACAATCAATCTAGATTAGTATGACACCATATAACAAATATGTCGTCTCATGCCGAATTATGACAACCATAACCATTTGCATAGGTCAAACCAGGTTACACAATACATATAACATCAAGATATTCAATACAATGAACATAACCATCATGCATGTGACCAATCCAAATTACAACATTATGATCTCAATGAAATAACCCTAATCATCAAGTTAATAACACATAACAATATTAAGCTATATATCATGCTCACCAACAACATAAAACCTAATGATCAAGCTAATTGTCATATAACAATAACAAGTTAACCTATAACATACTTATCAGCAACATATCATATAACATAATCATCAAGTCATTTAACCTAACCAACAATAGCAATTCTTACAACCACATGTTACTATCATTCTTAACTATCTGAGTCATGTGATATGACTATGCTAATAAACTATCATCTATCAGATGCATAACCATAAAATCAAAATACATGTGCAGAACCTAATGTATATAACCTTAATACATATAAATCCTTAACCTGCATACCTATTTTCCCAACAAACAAACCTATATGACAACATGCTCTCGCCTCGAGGTCTAATGCTACAACTTCACTTTGATGATCTGCATCTCCTGCTTTACCTATTTCAACACATTTAGCATCATAACATACAAATAGAACTATAATGATCTAAATTGTATACAATGACTTCCCAAGGCATGTTTGGCCTACTATTCAAACTATAACTAAGACCATACATCCATAACAATTGTACATAGAAATATAACAAATGAGTACCAAACCATACACACATCATTCTAACTAGAGTCCAATCATCAATGTGTGACCATATCAAGTACGCAAACCTTGACCTCATGCATGAAAACAACCATTACTCTGTTTTACACATTGTCACATGCAACCAATAGTGTGCGTAAACAATTCAAAATCAAACACACATACACATAGACACCTGTAGTCGAACATAAGCAATCAAGTATTGTAATCAACATATAAGACTGATACATGTAATCCAAAATATTCAAGAATGTAACATAACATACAAAGATGTAACTAGGTGACATAAATTCAACATATAAGCGACATACAACCATATGCAACCAGTTATGTACTCATGACAAATACATTTCGTGAAACCAATATCCAATTCTACATGATAACCATACTACAACATTAATCAATCATCAAGAAAATGCAATAAGCAGATGAAATGCAAGCGTAGGAGACACTTATGCAACTAACATGCATGCATGACTAACACATTCAACCCATCCAATCCAAGAGTTGAACCATGCTCTAGTACCACCTTTTAACACCCTCCTCCCAAATCCACCCAAATAACCATGCCACTCAGGGTAAACATGAGACCAGATACTACTGTGATTAGATTCAGCCTCCTATGTGACCTCAAGGAAGTGGAATCATTGGAACATCACACATTGTCAATCCAACAGCATTAGCAGAACCCTCAAGAGACAATTCATCCACTCAGAAAACCTGCCCCTAAGTCCCATTGTTGTTCCAGACCTCTCAGGACATACTCGCTCTCGTGCTATAGGCAAAGGAGTGAGTAAAATCCCAAATTCGCTCTCATAGGCCTGCCTGCCAACGACTTTGGACTAGAATTTCCAGTTCTGTGCCAACGACCCCAGGATTTAAGTCACTTTTTCATGCCCAAAGCCCATACCACTGACCTTAATGGAATGATATCTTAGAATCAGGATATGTACATGGAAACAATGATGAAAAAGAAATAAGTTGACCAAGACCTTAATCATACCCCTACTAGCCATGATATGAATTTCATCAAAGATATCACGAACTTGTAACCTATAGTTGTAAAAGAAATAATTAAGTGTAGGAATCTCATAATTATCTTAGAATCATTATGAACCATTCTTCCCTCATACCATTTTTTGCATCGTCATCTGTTAGGTCATAGACACATTTTCCATTCATGTACAAGTGAAAACATGTTGATATCCATACATAGTCGTTGCCACAAAATGTACATATAACCAACATAATAGGAACAAAAATACCATAAATATATCAGCCATCAAAATCAATATATTCATCGATACATTTTCACATTAAAGTCATGGGAATAAAATTCTCATTATTGAATGCAATAAACCAACCATAGAAGGGACTAACGTGTTCCACCTGACCATAGAATGGTTGAGACAAATATATCTTCATCCTTTCACCCCCATGCCATATTCCAAGCATGAATGTGGGATCTCATAGAACACATCAATCAAAATTCATCCAAAGATTCCAAAGGTGGTCCACCTCAACCCATCAAAAAGTGATTCCACCTCATGGTTGGACATATCAAAACCATCACCATATCATCTCCATCCAAGCCTTATAGGGCTTCCAGAGAATTTGTCCAACCAAGGCTTCCAGACCTAATAACTCAACCTAGAGCTTATACAGGGCTTCCAAAGCATTTGTGCAACCAAGGTTTTGGGGACTAGTAACTCAACCTAATATGTTACAAGGCTTCCATAGAATTTGTTCAACCAGGGCTTCCAAGACTAATAACTCAACCCAAGCCAAGGAACATGAGAACCAAAAAAACCAAAACCATGAAATTAAAGCCACAATCACCATGGTTATCTAGGAAATGGCAAGGCTACGCAATCTACTATTGATCCACACAATCCTCCATGCCAATGGGAGATCACAACTAAGAAACCACATGCATGAAAAATGTAGTGAAGAAACCATACATGCAACATGGTACCTACAAGAAAATATGATCTAGTCATTGATCCTCATGCCCTCTTGCGCTTTCCTTCTCTTCCTTTGACTTCTTAGTCCTAGAACCCAAATATGGCACACCCTCCAAGAGTGCTCCTAGAAAAATCTAATTCTCCAAGAGTAGAGAGAGAGAGAGAGAGAGAGAGAGAGAGAGAGAGAGAGAGAGAGAGAGAGAGCGAGAGTGCTCCAACATTGAACTGGCCAAGTCCTGCATACTGATCCTCATAAGCCTTTTTATTAATGAGGCCTCTATTTTCTTCATTTTCCATTATTTTCCTTCATTTTCCTCCTCACATGCAACATGTGGCCTTTCACCTTTCTTTTCTCCTAATTTCCATTATTTTCATAAATAAATGTTCCAAAATACCCTTTTTCCTCTTTAATTCCTTAGCCATTACTTTTGCTAATTTCCTTAGCTGTAAACAACCAAATGAAGACCCACTAGGATGTCCTGCCCACCATTCAGCTTGGAATACATGTCTGTGGTATTTATATATTTTTACATGGAATTTTCACGAAGGTCATTAAATTTCTAAATTGCACTCATTCACCACCAAAGAAGTCAAAGTATCTTTAAGACTAAATGAATTTCCATCAAAAGGTTCCAAGGAAGTCTCCCCCTCATTGGAGAAAGGGCCTCCTTATCTCTAAATAATGTCATCTTAAATGCATTAAGACATATTCATCATAAAAAACGGGTTCAGGCCAAAGATTTTTCTTCTCTTAACAAGTATATTTTCTTCTATAAAATATTAAAATGACATCATATTGCAAGGATATCTATAAGTTGGTTGGTTCATCAAACTTCTCTACATTGAAAATGAGGATAAAAATAGTCCTCAAAATAAATGGAGTCATTGATCATGTTCATGTAAAGGTCTCCAAACAATTCGAAGATCAAGCAAAATATGAATACATGGAAATGGATCTAAGGGCTCAAGCACAATATGAATACATGGAAATGGATCTAAGGGCTTCAGAGATTCTTATGAAATTTGTCAAAGATCCCCTCATTTCCTATGTAGCAGAGATGGAGACATCAAAAGAGTATTATTATAATATGGTAGAAATATTTTCTAAATGTCCGATAAGAAAGATCATATCACTTATATTTGATCTATAAAAATTGATGGCATCAAAGAATGAAGGGATATCTACATGTCTCTGGAAAGAATCTTGAACAATAACTGAATTACAAGATCTAAGAGAGATGACATCTGATAAAGAAATGATCTCGATTGTTGTAAATGAATTAATTGATGAAAAATTTAACCTCATATCTAATGCTCATAAGGAAAAGGAAGCTATCCCACTAAGAAACTTGTGGCTTCTATGCAAGAAAGAAGAAGAAAGGTTGAAGGAAGAAAGTAATGAAGGATCAAGTAAAATGGGTCAAACATTTTCTAAAAGAAAAGGAATGTTCAGTAAATTTAGTTCTCAAAAGAAAAGGAAGGGAATGGCTAAGGTGCAGTGCTATGCATGTGAAGAATATGGACACTATAAAAGAGATTGTCCTAAATGTAAAATGGAAAATAACAAGAGAAACAAGGAAGAATCCCATATTACCGAATAATTGGAAGAACCTAAGACAAATAATCCTAAGAAGGAAGTGAAAGATCTCTACTATGATTGAGATAATATCCTACACTAAAATTACTCTTATGTTGTGTAAATTATAGATACAAAGAATTGTAAATAATATAGGATGCATTATATTAGAGAATAAAATCATGATAGAAGCGTTAGAATAGCTTGTGACATAAGCAACATGAAGGATGTTTAGCAATCAAATATGTAGGATATAGATCTTGAAAACCTCATTGAATGCACAAGTGTTACTTATGGATAAAGGAAGAAGTCATCTATAAATGAATCATCCTACATCAGTCTAAAGGTAACATCTGTAGGATAGGATATGCAAGATCTTCAAATTATCTGATGGAACATTCATTGTAAGGTTCACCAATCATGAGGGGAATCAAGTGTTTCACCAAAAATTCCAAACTTATGGAATTAAGGGGATTATGGTAAGATGACATAATAGTGAAGTAGATCAAGGGGATGAAGCTCCTTCATTCAAAATGAAGTTGTCGTAGGAAGTTTGGATGACCCAAAGGAAATATGAGGTATGTATCCTCACATTTAATATTATGGAAGTCATGTCATATGGTTGCTGGCAACATCGATCGTTGCTCTATCTTAAGAGGCATGATAAAAGAAAGGATCTCCTCCCTCAAAGGGATTTAGGAATGCACGGGCCACATATTTACTAGGTGAAATCAACATAATATGTCATCATATGAACTATGAGGTGGTTGAATATAATTAATGAACTCTAAAACTCCTAGGAATGACTTGTATGAGTAAAGGAATGAAGAGATTGTGAAATATGCTACAATGGTAAAGGAAATCAACATCTGAAAGATCAAGAAAATTGGACTATGATATCTCCTAGAAAGATATGAATATTGATGGAAGTCTGGAAAATATGGATACTCTTGACAATACATATCTTTAGGAGATGTGTCAACATGTGTGCAGGATGTTGATGCGTGTAGGATGCTGGTGCTTACATGAAGATGTCATGATAAAAGACCATCACTAAGGTAACTATGATTTATGTGTTCATTTCTTATAATTAAAAAAATATCTAGATGGGCTTATGTAGGACTTCCAAAGGAAGAATTGTGGATGTCTTCCTATAGGATCATGTAGAAGGATGTAAGATCCTTTCGAAGAAGATAGTATCAAGAAGGAAACATGATATGCAGCAAGTCCAAATGTAGATTAATCGATCACTTTCTGATGAAAGGATTGATGATATAACCGACTGATGGATGAAAGTGATGGATGGTATGTGCCCTATGAAGAAGTACCATAAAGATGAAGAGTACATGACAAATAAATTTATGACATCGAAGGAAGGATTTCTTCAAGCTGTTGTTTCTCCAATCATCTCCACCTAAGGAGCTATTGTAGGTCCCTAATTAAGAGGCAGCTTAGAAACAAGTTTCCTACTTAGAAGAAACTTGGAATTTCCTAATACAAGAGGGAGATTAGGTACATTCCTTTATTGGAATAGATATTTTCTCCTTAATTGAGAGGGAGAGATAGACACATAATTCTGGTCCTCATTTGGGAAGACATGATGGAGGATTGGGTAATCATTTGGCATCTGATTCTCTTTGACGATGAGATAAGGCATCCAAGATAAGAGTAGTCGTAGAGGATCAATATTCTTTGAGGAATAGGAATCCAAGATAAGAATAGTCTTGTGGAAAACACCCTGAGAACCTGAGTGGGGTATGTTCCAGGAGAAACAATGATGATAGTGTCTATAAATCATTGTTCCCCAGCATTGATCTCATATCTTGTGGAGAGATAGAGTTGTTAGTCAAGGCCTTTCTATGTGACTATGTGGGTTGATATGATGTTATACAAATGGGTTGCCAATCTGATTCTTCTTATGAAAAATTCTTCAGATTGAGAATGACCAAGTACCATTATGAACACCTCCCTCGTTAAGAGGGAGTGTAAAAAATGTTACTAGGTTTGATCTTCATAATGACATGTAATTATGATTTTATGTAATATATGAAAATAAGAAAATAAAATTATTTTAATTCTTGGATCATGGGTTTCATGAGAGAGAGATTTTATTTTAGTTAAGGCTACCATTGAGATCCCTTAGGGATATTTTCATCTATTCATAAAAGTCTAAAGAGTCATTGTCTTATAATGAAGCCATGTTACACATTGTAAAGAGTCATAGTTCTCTTTGAAATGAACCCTCTAAGACCTTGTCACTAGCCCTCACTCAAGTCGGCCTACAATGAAAAGATAAACGTAGAAGATGAATTTGGACTTTCTCCAAGTGATCTTGTCGGCAGAAATAGTCATGACCAACAACTATATACCCAAGCTCGACCTCATTTGCAAGAAAGAAATTCAGTGAAGAAAGTCTCTAATAAGAAGTGTGAAATACATCTTAGGAGAAGCCTTAAGGTCAGCGAGGGAATAAGAAATGATAGAGAATGGAAGACTCTTCGTTGTGGACTATTTTTGGGACAGATTACCCTCACACATGCAAAATATTGTAGGTCCGAAGTTGGCAAGGATAGACCAAAGTTTGCAGTCATACAAGAGTGATCAAGTTTTGGAAAGGACTTCACTCAAGGAAGTTGAGTAAGGAAGTGAAATTATTTTTCCTCTTGAGGAGACTAATCAAAGAAAAAATATCATCTAGCGTTTTCTTTGCAGGGTTGCAGATCTCCAAGAAAAGGCTGAAATTATGAAGGAACTAGAATACTAAGAGAAACGTTGAAGAGTAGGCTAGTGACTTGGTCTTGAGAGGGCTCTAGTGTCAAGGCTATTTGTCATGGTCTTGGTATTCATTAATTAAAAGTTCTATAACAAGAATTTTGTATGGTTTTCCTCTCAAAGAGTGAGAGGTTTTGGCCCTACCTGACAAGCCTATATAATGTGTCTCTTGTCTCTTTATTGTTCACAATTTGGTAATTGTCTTCATGAAAAGAAGAATAATTAATCAACAAGATATTATCGTGACCAAGACATAAAACTATTATCATAAGAAACTATCATAATCATAGAAATCACCTAACAATTGATGCCCTAGATTTCTCATAAAATTATTAACTTCAAAGATCTGTCTTCCAAAACTTTGTCAAGTGAACCTTGTCGAGCAATAAAAAGGGTCTTTTTCACCTCTATTTACCCTACATTAATTATCAATCCAAGAACGATTTGTTATCTCAAAGAGTGTACTCAGTTTGAGGCGGTCATTTGTCAGAGTAATGCTTGTAGTATAGTGCTCTTAATACAAGAGTAAACAGATGCTTGGAATGAAATCTACGTGCAAAAAGAAACTTAGGATTCAAATCATGCGCTCAGAAAGCTACAACAATTTATCAGTTGAGGGTACAGTAACCGTAACTCTTCCCTCTATAAACTGATGCAATCAAGAAGGCATTCAAAGGAAGGATCATCAAACTAGGAACTAGACAGCATATGTCGATGTTCACTATAGTCTCAGACCTTCTGCACACCAAAGCAATGATGATCTTTGAATGACAAGAAATGGAACAACAAATACCTCTATAAATAGGATTGAACAGCTAAACTTTAACCTATGCAAATGAATGCAACAATAATTATAATCTACAAGAATTAAGTAACAACCTTTGAATTGAGCAGCAAACAGAAATGGAACAGCAAATTATCAAAAATAAAGTATAGAACAATGAATTAAATCTGAATGTACAGCAACCCAAGTTAAGCACGCAACAAACTTATCATTAAAAGGGATAATCATCTGAGCTTCGATACAATACACATGAATCAGAACTATAAAGTAACATCAATTGTAATAGAACAACAATTGTTTCAGAATAGCAATTGTAATGGAACAACAATCCCGAATAAACAACAAGAACGATTTAAGAATAAATCATATAGTAGTGCCAATTTAGGAAGATACAACGTGGGTAATCTATAATAAAATGACAATCTATAAGGAACAACAATGTTATATGAATTGTCAAAAGGAACCACAATGCGATACAGAGTTAGAATTATAACATATCATTCCTGCTGCAAATAACAATAGTATTTAATCAAGTGTATATAACAGAGCTGATATGTAAAATAGTAAAGTGCGTCAGATCACTAAACAGAGTAATTGAAAGGAATCAAACCACACATGAATCAAAAATATGATACAGGAGCAAGTGATCCACCAGGGTCAAGCCCTCTAGGGACTCACTGCTTAAGGATACTCCAAAATCAACGATAGAATGACAACCAAGTTTTCATATTAAAACATTAAACAGAGTTATAGTGAATCACTCTTCAAAGAGAGACGATGATCAAACTTCAAGTACCAAGGAAAATTTCATATAGATGACAATAGTTTTTTCTCTTCTTCCCCCCAAGCCAACAGTGCTACCGCTTCTTATAACAGCCGAGTGGCGATATCAACAATGCAGAGGATTGTTAAGATAGTGATCCCTCGAGATCAAAGGATCCTGAGGGATTCATCAAGCTGTTAATTTCCAGTTATCCTCTTGTTCTTTTACGCCGATTGGAGATATCCTTTTCCTTTTTCTGTCCATTACGCTCCAATTTGGATCTCCTTGTTTGAACACGGTTCCCTGCAAAAGGGACATCAATTAACTTGGTCTCATTCTTTCCTTTGGGATGACAGTCCTCCATTTTCTCCTCTTTTTGCATAGAAAAATGGTAATTATTAGTTATTTCATATTACATATAAACCTTCTATGTTTTATCATATTCTTTTCTCATATTCCTAGCTCATGATGTGAAAAGGTTGTGAATTTTGAAGAAAAGATAGCAAGATAAATGAAAATAACATACCTTCTCCAATGCCCAACACTCCCCCCTACTTACCATTTTTCATGGCCTCATGAAAACATTGTAGTTGACATGCAAGGCGGTGAGGGAGTAGGCTGGAGACGGGATCTCATGAGGAGGTCTACAGCCATGATGCCTAGCTAGGTGCTAAAAAAGATGTCCTGTCTGGCCCTCAAGCATTTCGTATAAGGCTTGGTATCCTGGTGCGGGATGCCAAATGACCAGACTTTGGAACCTACAACCTAACCAAAATGGCCCTTCCCTCGAAATTAGGTCACCATAGAGGCCCAAGTGATCAGCAGCTAACTTAAAGTGCTCATAATTAAATGGTTCCCTGTGTTGGATATTTGGATTAAAAGTCCGATATCGAAATTTAGTAGTTGCAATGGCAAGGTCTTTGATGGTAAAAAACATTATATCCCTTGCCGATTGATTGATGTATGAATGGGTCCTAATGCTTCAATTACGCCTCGAGTCTTCATGAGGTTCCTATGTTTATTCCATAACTGCAATGGATCTCTAGGCTCGGCTCTTACCCATAAGTCTAATCCATTTTCTTGTCTTTGGAAGGCATTATAGGCTTTAAGCCATTTTATTTGGTTAACTCCAAATGAAATAAATGTCTGCAGTTGAATATGCCCAATGAAAGGGCCGAGGTCTTGCTTTGTTTCTTGATCTAGCACAAGATTGTGCATATAGAATTCACATAATAATCTCTGAACCTTTACCCCATAGTGCTTACAACAATTTATGAAATCATCAATAGTGTTAATTTGTATATGGGCTCCTGCTTTGACAACCTTAATTTTCAATTGCAAATATCTTTCCATTAAAAACAAAGCATAATTCTTAGCAGGTGCTTTACATGCTAGGATGTCAGTGTACAAAGAGCATAAGGTATCCATTTGTTTGATAACTACATCTAGCCTATGAGCTACCTTTGCAACTCTTTCTTCTTCCTTTCTCCATCCTTCAAAAGCCTGACTTTTGGATAAATTGACATTCCTTAGCTGTTGTTGTATTTCTTCATACTTTTCTCGAGAGACAGTTTGTTCTGTAAGTTTTTCTACTGCCTGTTGAGCTTGCATCAAACCATCTCATAGGGTTACTTTCCTCGTGTTACTATCCCACATAGTATTTGTAGGCATGAAGTTCACTTGAATCTTCTTATTGCGTCGTTCCGTAATTATTGTTCGAGTTTCTTCCGAAGACTATGCCTCTGTTTGAATTTCTTTATCACAGGCCGTTATGTCATCTGTTTGAATTTCAACATGAGTAACAATCGAATGTTGTTCCTTTTGATTTTGAATGGCAGGTTGGACCTGAGTCATTTTAACCTTTTTCCTAAGGGGTTTCACTAGAGTGGTTGCATGCCTTACCACCGAGGTCCTTTTTGCTCTCTTCCCCATCTTCAGAATCCTAATTTGTTGTTGAAGTCACCCAATTACATTAAGCAGTCTTTGTTGTTCCTTTCGTAGTCTTTTGATTTCTTCCATTTTAGTGGAAGGAATAGCCATTCGCACACTCGGGCCTAGACTTTCTCCTTGACCAATTTCTTGATTTTTCTCTTGGGGTGCTTCCTCATTATTCTGCTGATCGGGTTGTTCGGGGGTAGAAACCCTAGATTTCTCTGTAATTTCCTGGGTAACTTCTCCCTCCCCCCTCTCTTCCTCATCAAATTCTTCTGGTGTATTATAACTTAGAACAAACTGTTCCTCTTCTTCATCTTCATCATTTTTCTCTCTAGATGCACTCTCAACATGGCTGGAGTGAGATTCTTCTTATTCTTCCTCGTCGCATAACTCTTCGGATGCACTCTTATCATAAATAGAGTGCTCCTGTGGCTCTTCCTCAGTGTGGAGGTTTAGTGGGGTGAGAGGTTGAGTATATTCTCCCATGTTGGCTAGAATCTGGGCCAATTCATCCTCTCACAGCGGATTTTGCAACGGGTTTTCCTCATATTGCTTTGTTTCTTCTTCAGCCTGCCCAGATTGTTTGGTCTCTCCCTTTGTTTCTCCCTCATCATTCAATTCTCTTTCATTCTCTCCTCCTTCCAATTGCATGGGTTGCTCATCCCCTGAATGAACTATTTCCATTGGTTGACTGGTGTTCCCTTGGGAATTTTCTAGTCTCCCTCTAATCCATGCCAATTTGATGGATTTCCTCCGTTTCAATGGTCTATTTGATCTATTTGCAGTATTCTTTCCTTTGGGGGCTGACAAAGCCAGTCCCCCATCTATTGTAAAAATTAGTTCTTTTGAGCTGCTCTATTGTTGAGCAAGACCTTAGCTAAATATCAATCGTATCAATCCATGATGACTTACTACCGATTATATGTCGTAAGGTTTCTTCATGTTTCGAGCAACATCATGTAGTAAAGAATTTAAAAACGCGGGCAAATTCACAGTGCATTCCTATTTTAATACAGCTAAAAGCTTAAGGTGGCGTGGTCTTACCATGTCCTTTCTACCTTCACAGGTAATGTAACTCTGAATGATCTTTGCCAATTCTGCCCACGGTTCTCCCAAGGCTACTGGTAGAACTCCCTTTCCACTTCGAGTCAGGTTTTGTCCTTCATCTTGGAAGATTTTGATGGCATCATGCAGTCTTATCTTCTTCAGAGTCCACATAGATCTAGTGGCTGGTAGTCCCAAAACTTCTGCATATATGTCGTTAGTGACTGCTATTTGTCTCCCTCTTACCGTGGAGTGATATTCTTGGAGGTTCTGCAAAAATTCAATTGCCACGGTCTCGTTGGACTGTTGCAGATGATTAAGATAAACTATCCATCCTGACCTTGTTAGTATTTCTCATGCAGCATCAGAGACTGTCAACACTTGTGGTTCTCTCCGAATGATATTCCTCCCATGCTTAGCAAACTGTAAAAACACAGAGATGAAAATGGAACAACAGGTTGTTCAAGCTATTAGCAACCACAAACAAAATGAAGGAACAACAAGCTTGTTTAGAGTTCAAATTAATGCTAATTGATGTAGAGCATAACATGGAAATAATTTTGAAACAATAATCCATGCAAATTGGAAAAAGATATATCGTTAAGCCTTGCTATTCCCAAGTAAAAGTTCTCTGAATGATCAACTGACATGTATTCCAGCGAATTATGAGGCCACCTGCTCCCCCCTACAATGTGATAGGCCGTCATCGGCCGTCAAACGAGGCAGCAACGTGCTAGACTGACATGATCAAAAAGAAGCAGCGTATAGCGAGATGCCATGTTTACAAGAACGAGTGGATTGAAAAAATAGAGGTGTATTATCTAATCGCTTAATAAATAAGAGAACACCATGATATGATGTGAGATTTGGAGGATAGGATAGCTGACGTGCACAAACAATTCAGTGCAGTCATGATCAACATTTTACGTCATGATTGATTGTAACATATTTCATGTATTAGAGGTTCAAATGAATTATGTTCATAATCTTATTTGATCCATTACAAAGGTAGAAGAAGGGATTCATAATTGCTATTAGTGTATAAAGAATGTGACCTCAATACCATCAACAGAGCTCTGTTTCCCACAGGTTTCTATAACCTTGACAGAGTTGTTTATTTCACCCATGGAACCATGATCCTTTGTGTATGCTCAGGAAAGTGTTGTGGAATGTCAAAATGGAGGCCATTATGCTGGCTTGGTAACCATGTAAATCATAATGCCATTCACTAGGAAGGAGTGAAAGGTGGGCAGGTCGGCTCATGATGAGACCTCCTGTTCCAAGGAATTTTTCTTTTGTCTAATGTACCTCTTGGATCATCTCCCTGGTGTGGTGGCCATAATGGGAATGCCACTTCACTTTCTTCCTTATGATCATGGTAGGCTAGCTCCCAATGAGACCCCATATCCTTCATTGGCAAACCATGTTAAAAAATTATATAAACATTTTTCTTTTTATTATTTTTTCTTTTTATAAAGTACTTTTCCCTATTTATACACAAAGGGTGGTTCAACACTCCTTAAGAGTAGGGATGGTGGAAGAAGCCTTAACATCTCAATAGAAAAATATGCCCTTCATTCTTATTCTTTAATTATGATCAAAGAGGATTATGAGATTTTAGAAGGAACCATCATGATAAAAGATAACCAACCATATTAGTATTAGAAGAACAGTGACAACAAGGTAATCAATAATTGTGTCCTTTACTCTTTTCTCTTATCAATTCATAGCAAATTCTCATAAAGGTAGCGATTTTATGTAGTTTGCTGATTTCAGTATCTTCTAGTTCTCATATTCATTGCATAAGTGTATAGCTGTGTTTTAGAAGTGATCTAAATGATAAAACACAGAAACAAAAAAAAAAAAAAAGATAAAACAAGTGCTATGTACAAAATCGCAAGCAAAAAGAAGGAAAATCTCGAAATTGTTGTGCACTAAGAAGAATATCAACAAAGAAAACAAGCATAAGCAAAATAATGCAAAGAATGTTGTGTTTTTCGAAAAAGGTACAACAGAAAATGCAAATGTTGTTCCTCCGCAAAAAGAAATAGCAGAAAACACAAGTGTTGTTCCTCTGCAAAAAGGAACAGCAGAAAACATAATTGTTGTTCCTTTGCAAAAAGGAACAACAGAAAACAAAAATGCGTCTTGTAGAACAAAAATTTTGTTCCTTCAGGAAAAGGAACAACAGAAAACAAGAATGTTGTTCCTTCAGAAAAAGGAACAACAAAACCAAAAATGTGTCGTTCCTTCGGAAAAAGGAACAGCAGAAACAAAAATGTGTTTTTCCTACGGAGAAAGGAACAACAAAAAAAAGAATGTGTCGTTCCTTTGGAAAAGGAACAAAGAAAAATGCAAGTGTTGTCCCACCATAAAAAGGAACAACAGAAAATTAAAATGTTGTTTCTTCAGAAAAAGGAACAACAAAATGAAAATGTGTCGTTCCTTCGGAAAAAGGAACAAAAAAAATAAGAATGTGTCATTCCTTTGGAAAAGGAACAACGGAAAACGCAAGTGCTATTCCATGACAAAAAGGAACAACAGAAAACGAAAATGTTGTTCCTTCGGAAAAAGTAACAGCAAAATGAAAATGCATCGTTCCTTCAGAAAAAGGAACAACAGAAAACGAAAAATGATATTCCTTCGGGAAAAGGAACAGTAGAACACAAAAATGTTGTTCCTTCAGAAAAAGGAACATCAGAAAATGAAAAATGTTGTGCAGCAATATGAGAAAAATGTTCTATAAATCTTCTATAATAACCAGAGAATCCAAGAAATCTGCATACCTTTGTCTGAGTGGTAGGAGCAGGTATTAACAAAATTATTTGAATTTTGGCCGGGTCTACCTATATTCCAACTGCTGAAATATAATGGCCTAGAATAAGTCCTTTAGTCATCATCATATAGCATTTTTTATGGCTCAAACAGAGCCTAGTGGCAATGCATCGTTGTAGCACTTTTTCTAGTGTGTACAATGTTGGGTCAAACTCATCTCCGTATGGTGTAAAATCATCCATATATACTTTGAGCCCTTCATTTGTTAAATTTGAAAAGATGCTGAGGATAGCCCTTTGAAATGTGGCAGGGGCATTATATAGACCAAAGGATAAAACTCTACAAGCAAATTTTCCCCAAGGACAGTTAAAAGCAGTTTTGCCTTGGTCTTCAGGGGCAATCTGAATCTGATTGTATCCACTGAAGCCATCCAAGAAAGAAAAGAATTTCTTTCCTGCTAACGTATCTAATAATTGGTCAATGAATGGAAGGGGAAAGTGGTCTTTTTGTGTTGCTTTATTTAATTCTCTATAATCTACACAAATCCTCCACTTTCCATTCTTCTTTGGTACCACGACAAGCGGGGAGACCCATTTGCTATCGGAGATTGGGTAAATAAAGTTCACATCTAAAAGTTTTTGAAGTTTAGCTTTTACAATGTCTTTTAGGTGAGGGTTAAGTCTCCTTTGTGCTTGGCAAATAGGTCTTGCATCCTTTTCTATGTAAATGTGGTGTGTACATAACTGGGGAACAATTCTTTTCATGTTAGGATAGTCCCATGCAAATGCTTCTTTGTGTTTTCTCAGCAACTAGATTAGCTTGTGTTCTTGTTCTGGAGTCAGGTTGCCATTAATGTTTAAAGTTTTTCCTGGCTCAATTTCTATAGTTTTTCTATTTGATACAGAGGTAGTAGGTATTGTTTGATTGTGAGTATCTTTGATAGGATCTTCTTCTAATTCATTATCAAATGTTGCTTCTATCATATGACATTGCATGTGGGATCTAGATTTATCCTCGCTAATAAAGTTGTTAATGACATCATCCTTCGTTTGATCTTTGAAATCGAGGGCATCTTCTATGGTTAATGGAGATCTAATATTTTCCGTGAGGTATAATACAAGATGTTTGTTAGTTTTCATTATTGTGACACTTGGCTGGGTTGGAGGATACAAGGCTAGATTCTTGATATTAGCTCTTCTACTTATGGTCATACTACCTTGTCGACAGCTAATTTAAGCGTCAGTGGTTGCAAGCCAAGGTCTGCCTAAAATCAATGGATGTCCATCAAGTTGGTTTTGGGGTTTATTATCAGAAAGTTGGCAGGATACTCCTAGGAATCAACGGATACCATGACATCATGTAGTGTGCCTTCTGGCCTAACCATAGATCGGTCAGCTAGTTCTAATAAAGTGGAGGTTGGTTCTATTGATGTAATGTCAATTTTTTTACAAGTGGTGGTTGTTAGGATATTAATTTCAGCCCCTAAATTGACTAAGGCATTTGCAAAAGTTTGCCCATTGATTTGTACTATTACTATTGGATTTCCTGGGTCTTCATATTTAATGGGTGTTTCTTTTCCTAATAATAGGTCGGATAGGGTGCCAACTACTTGGATTGTTGGGTTATTTTTTATTTTCCTCCTTGGTTTCTTTATACATAGCTCTTTGATGGTCTTTGCATATATTGGGATGTCTTGAACAGCTTGGAGGAGTGGGATTTTTATGTACATATTTTTAAGTTCTCCCAAAATTTCAAAATCAGGATGTTGTATAGGTCGAGGTATAGTTAACCATTCTAGGAATGGAGGAGAAGATGTGATTACTTGATTATGAATTTGTTGTCTGATCACATCCTCTTCTTGCGGTGGTTGTTCTATCAGTAACTGATTTTCAACTTGAGTGGTTTTTTCTCCCTATGTTTCAATGATGTGCCCAGATCTCAATTGAAGGTCATTACACTCTCTTAGATCGGTTCCCATGTCTGGTGTTTCAATTATTTAAATATATTGGACCAGTCCGTTATTCGGATTAGGGTTGGGTTGGATTGGGAGTTGTGGTCTTAAATTAGACTAGGGGTATTGTTGTAATGCTGGCAGTGTAGGTTGAGCGAGTGGAATGGTTCCTACTGGCTGATTCATTGGTCTTTTCCAGCTTGTATGCTAGGCTTGACTTTGTGAAGTAGGAGGAGATCATTGTGGTGGATATACATTGTTTTGCCAATATGGTGGGGTATAGGGAAAATTTGGCCAATTGGGTTGACTTGCTGGATGCAACCATGGTGATGATGAAGGAAATGGTTGTTGTGACCAATTTGAGAATGGAGACTGATTTTGCCACATAGTACTATATTGTTGAGCATAATATTGTGGAGGCTGAAAAGAAGTAGCTAGATTGGAGAACATACTTGATTGTCGTGGCTACTATTGATGACGGTGATTAAGTAGGTACACTAGTTCTGGCTCTTCATCTGCTTCCTTCTATACTTCCTTCAATCCAAGAAGTGAGGAACATATAATGATCTTTTGTACAAATGGCATAGACTTGAACCGCATCTAATGGACATTCTTTGTGGATGTGTTTCTTTCTGCACGTGGGATAGAAGATTGCCAAATTTGTTCTGCCTCTGCTTGTTTTTGCTTTGCTTGCATGATATCAAGTTGCGTTGCTAGAGTCCCCAATATGTCGGTTTTAAAATTTTCTAATAAATTTCCAATTTCTGCATGAGTTACTCCTTCTGCAAAAATTTTGTTATCTCTTGCAAACCGATCATGTTCTGCTGGTTTTAGTCTTTTGCTTCCTTTTGAACTCCTGATACATAAATTAAAAATGTTAGCAAAATTTTCCTGATAAATATCTCCTTTTCCCATAATATTTAGTGTTTAAATCCATTGTTCCTTCATTCCTCTAATTAATGTTGTTTCCAATACATTATTAGGTAAGGGTAATGATGCATAAGGATATCTTTGAAGATTATACTGAAAACACTCAACATATTCTTCTAATGTTTCATTTGGTCTAGCCACCACCTGAAATATTTCATCTTTCAATTCTCTAGACTTGCAATAATCCTGATATTTTTTAAGAAAGACTCTTTCATTTGATCCCATTTATTTATAACACCACCACCCAACCCCATAAACCATCTTAAAGTAGCTCCTTTTAATGTAGAGGGAAATCATTTCAGTTTCCGGGGTTCAGTGGTATAGTCATAACATCTACAGAACACATCAAATTCAAATAAGAATGCATCAGGATCTTCTGATGTAAGGCCATGAAATGTAGGGATATACTGGAGAGGAATTGATTTCATAGGAGCATTAGTTGCAGTGTACACAATGAGATATTGCAGTGTAGAAGTTTGGGTGTTTAGCTAGTTCTGGGCCATTTGGTCAAATATGTGCCAATAATCTTCTGGGATGTCTAGCAGGGTATTCCTAGGTTGTCGAGGGGGATTGGCTTCAACAGGAATTGCCTTAACAACACTTCCTTTATTTGGTATGATGAGAGTTCCTAATGTCTAGGGGGATTTCGGCTCGTGAGGTTCTTCAACTTCGTTATGGGTGATTTTTGGAGCACTTCCCTTATCTGGGCTGCTTAATGGTGGAATTATCCCAAGAGGAGATCTTGGTTCTTCAATTTCCCCGGTTTCTCCTCTCCCTTCACAGAGGTTGCCAAGGTTCCCTTCTTGCAATGATGTTGGGCTAGAATTCTCAATTTCTTGAAAATATTTCTCTTCGGTGTGACTATGCACCTTAGCAAAGGTTACAGATGGTGATCCTATGGCCTGAAGGGAACTAGTAGGTTGTCTATAAGTGATTTTTCTAGATCCTACTGAAGGTTGAGATTCTGCTTTCTTAAGGATTTCATCTATAAAGGTTGATTGGCCAAGGGTCACTGACCTGTTAGCTTTATCAGGCTTGGGTAGAGGTTTAGGATTCTTTTCCGGCTTTTTCTGCTTAGCCATGAACATAAATCAACTGCTAATTTCTACCCAAATAAAACAACACAAATCTGCAAGAAAGAGGGTAGGGAAGCAAGGCTATTACATGCTCCACACGCAGGTTCTTACCTTCCGTTTTTAAAACCCAATTCTTTCCTAGAAGGTTCTTACACTACTCTGAAAAGGAAACAAATGGCTACACTCTTCCTTGGCAATGGTGCCAAAATGTCGAGTATTAAAAAAGGTCTTTTTCACCTCTATTTACTATACATTAATTGTCAATCCAAGAACAATTTGTTATCTCAAAGAGTGTACTCAGTTTGAGGCAGTCATTTGTCAGAGTAATGCTAGTAGTATAGTTCTCTTAATACAAGAGTAAACAGATGCTTGGAATTAAATCTACTTGGAGAAAGAAACTTAGGATTCAAATCATGCACTCAGGAAGCTACAACAATTTATCAGTCGAGGGTACAGTAATATTAACTCTTCCCTCTGTAAACTGATGCAATCAAGAAGGAATTCAAAGGAAGGATCATCAAACTGGGAACTAGACAATGTATGTCGATGTTCACTACAGTCTCAAACCCTTTGCACACCAAATCAATGATGATATTTGAATGACAAGAAATGGAACATCAACTATGTCTAAAAATAGGACTGAACAGTAAAAATTTAACCAACACAAATTAATGTAGCAATAATTATAATCTACAAGAATTAAGTAACATCCTTTGAATTGAGCAACAAACAGAAATGGAATGGCATATTATCATAAATAAAGTATAGAACAACGAATTAAATCTGAATGTACAACAACCCAAGTTAAGCACGCAACACACTTATCATTAATAGGGACAGTAATCTGAGCTTTGATACAACATGCATGAATCACAGCTATAAAGTAACAACAATTGTAACGGAACAACAATTGTTTCAGAACAACAATTGTAGTTGAACAACAATCCTGAATAAACAACAGTCACGATTTAAGAATAAATCATATAGTAGTACCGATTTAGGAACATACAGTGCGGGTAATCTATAATCGAATGACAATCTATAAGGAACATAAATGTTATATGAATTGTCAAAAGAAACCACAATGTGATACAAAGTTAGAATGATAACATAGCACTCATGTTGCAAGTAAAAATAGTATTTAATCAAGTGCATATAACAAAGTGGATATGTAAAACAGTAAAGTGCATCAGATCACTGAACAGAGTAATTGAACGGAATCAAACCACACATGAATAAGAAATATGATACAAGAGCAAGTGATCCACCAGGGCCGGGCCCTTAGCCTCTAGGGACTCACCGCTTAAGGCTACTCCAGAATCAATGATAGAACAACAACCAAGTTTTTATATTAAAACATTAAACAGAGTTACAGTGAATCGCTCTTCAAAGAGAGTCGAAGATAAAAGTTCAAGTACCAAGGAAATTTTCATAAATATAACAATAGTTTCTTTCTCTTCTTCCCCCCAAGCTAACAGTGCTACCCCTTCTTATAACAGCCGAGCGATGATATCAACAATGCAGAGGATTGTTAAGATAACGATCCCTCGGGATCAAAGGATCCTAAGGGATTCATCACACTATTTGCAGTTATCCTCTTGTTCTTTTGTGCCGATTGGAGATCTCCTTTTCCTTTTTCTGGTCGTTACACTCCAATTTGGATTGCCTTGTTTGAACGCAGTTCCCTGCCTAAGGGACATCAGTTAACTTGGTCTCTTTCTTTCCTTTGGGATGACAGCCCTCTACTTTCTCCTCTTTCTACATAGAAAAAGGGTAATTATTAGTTATTTCATATTACATATAAGCCTTATAGATTATATCATATTCTTTTGTCATATGCCAAGCTCATGATGTGAAAAGGTTGTGAATTTTGAAGAAAAGATAGCAAGATAAATGAAAATATCATACCTTCTCTAGTGCCCAACCAACCCGAGCCAAAGCTTGAACCTATTGTCTGAGCATACCACTAGAGATTTCCATAGCCTGATTCAAATTTATAGCCAAATATAGAGTAATGCCCCATGAACATGATTTTTTATTGGTGGCCTTCCTTAACCACCACCTGCATAATATTTTTGGTTTCTACTACCATTTGCGTTAGGGAGCACTTCCACTAGAGAACGACTTCAACTTCTAGACATATTATGAATTGTTCCATGAAATTCCTTAATATTTCTAGAGTTGGTGGTCAACCTAAAACCACCATTGTTGAGACCTCGAGTTCTCCCACCTTTTAGTTCTTTTCTGATTTTATCTTAAAAGACACCATTTCAAAGAGCTTATTCGACCATTGGTTGTCATGTATTTTTTCATTTTAGCTCTCTTCTTGTACTCTTATACACACCCCTTTGGATCAAGGGTGGAATTATAGCCATATGATTAGTCATCTGATCCATTAGAGTTCTGGTGGACAGTTAATGCATGTCCAAGAAACCTAGAAACTCAATCCAATGGTTTCACTGTTGTATTTATACATGTACAATTTACATCATTCCTAATAAATCCAGTTGAATTCATTTTCCAATATTGTGATTCCAACATTATCTTCTTTATAACTCTTTTCAAATATTATCATTTTTTTAACATAGTTATCCTCTTTATATTGTGTTAATCCCATCTTTCTTCGTTGTGATATTATATATATTTTTACAATTTCTTATAAATTTATTATTGAACAATTTCTTTTCAATATTATATTTATTTTATTAATATTGTTATCAATTTAATTAGAATAATAATTTGGCTCATTAGTTAACTTGTCAAATGGTTGGTAGGTGAAAGTGAGAGAGCTCATGATGGTGGTGATAGTGCTCTGTATTAGGGTTTTGATTGAAGGCATTTATGGGCCCATAGAAAGTGCGGATCCAAACTATACTCTAGAGAAATGAGGTAGTCTCTTGATATGAAATAGATATATGGAGCACAAATACTTTTAAGGAACCTATCTGTCGTTGATCATGGTTCTTGGGGAGATTTACAGTTTTCGACCTCCCCAAATTTCTGCAACCTTCCTATGTGCTCTATTCGCATGGTGGCAAGGTAATAAAATAATCTTAAAGGTATAACACTTGCATCTTTCTCCTTCTCACAGTTAGCAATGTGCACAAAGATATCTTGACTGGTAGGGGATCAACATAAGGTGATTTTGGTCAGCTAGATTACCCCCCCTATTCTGGTAATCATATGTCTCAAGCCCATTTGTGCTATGGAAGTGCAGACAACACACAATTATTTTTTTTGTGCCTTTATGGGATATAAACCTAGATCTACACATATACGATTGAGGTGAACTTTCGTATGGTGTAGGTCTGCCAAAAATTGACTCTAGGTTGCACAGAGGAAAGGAGGAGTTGAATCTAGGGTTTTCTTATATTATTATAAATGCCTTAAACCAAAAGTCATTCGTATTTGAGTCAAGGGTATGGTTTCAGTACAAAATCTAGAGTAGAGTGTCAAGAAGTGACTGGGATATCTTGTAAATATACAACACCTTATTTATGAAGGGAAGAAACTCCAGGAGACATCTCAGTTGCAGAACTATAGTATTGCAAGAAGCTCCACCATAATATTTAATATGCACATGCAAGGGCGTGCTTTGGCATCAAGGAACCATAGAGGTTTTTTCTCCCACAAGGATGTATCATAGGGGAAGAGCTCAAACCATCACATCCAACACAATACAACTATAGTCCTTATAGTATGGAATAACAATAATAAGCACCTACCATGGAGGTAAGCTAGAAGAGAAAAAAAAAAATTCTTCATTATATAGTGAAGGGTAGCAACCTATCGATTCAATAGTTTTTAGACTAGATCTGATCCTTTGCATACATTGGTTCTCACAACTTGGAGCACCAACTATGATATTTACTTATCCTACAAAGGTTTCTTCATCACACAATTCAATTTTTAACAGGATCTAGAAAGAGTATTGAATAGTGGGCCCTAGTTTTGGGGAAGTGTTGGGCTCTCTGTTACCCTTTGGTTCCCAGATTTTGATGGCACAAAAATGGTGGTAACAACTATTGCAATATAGGTGAGGTTATAAAATCTCCCCCTTCATTTCTGGCATCATAATGTTCTTGAAGATATTAGAAATACTATGGGGTCTTTTGAAAATATAGAATTTGAAAGAATGAAGAAAGGATTTTTTACCTTTGTAAGGATCTCTGTAGAAATAAACCTCATAAAAGGTATTCTTGATTGTATTCAACTGAAATTTAAAGTGTTTTAGTCGACCCAATTGCTAGATTTCGAAAACACAAAATTCAAATTCCACTTATACTACCAAATAATGCACTTGTAGGACACATGCTCCCAAGATAAAAAAAAAAATCCCAAAGTATATAAAGGTGAAAACTCGCAAAATAAAATATGGAAACCCTTTGATCCTTAGATAATAAAGGATGAAGAAGGGGAAAGAATAGAAAACCAATTACACTAAGAAGAAGGGAGACCTTAGGCACGTAATGGAATTTCAACTCATCCACAGTGAGTCACAGAAACATAAGTTACTCATGAACCAGAACAACAATAAATTGTAGTACTAAAAAAGGATAGGATGGTAGAATGAAAGACATATTATGTGTCAAAAAGTTTTGATTTAGATAAAGAAAACCCACCAGAGAAAATAATGAATGATTTGGGAATGGTAAATATTGACAGCCAACCAGGGAACTACTAATAGGTATAGAGAAAGAAAGGCAAGCAAGAGAAGTTATTTGATTATTATGACACCTAATTTCATATTTTTTATGTATTTTTTTTCCAGTTTTCCATCATTATCACAAGCTAAGAGGTTTAATTTTATTCCTTGATTTAAGTTGAATAAAATTACGATTTTTTTCCTTAAGGAAAAATTGACAATAGTAATTCAAAAATGAAAATTTTGCAATTTAAATTTTTTAGATAACATCAAAATCAACTTTTATTTTCAAAGTGATGCTACCAGTAATACTTTATTTTTCAATGTTAAAAATACAACATTTCTCAACTATATTTATAATATGAGAAACAAAAATATTAAAACATTATTTTCTTGATATTAAAATTACAACTTAGGAACAATTGGTATGTTTGTAACCAAATAAATAATTAAATTTAAAAAATCATTAAAAATGATGGTATCAATATATATTTCAAATATCAGTTGAGAACATTGAAAATTAATGTGAAAGTAGAGTCGACGATTTCGGAGTGTTGATGCGGGCTGAGATCTTGGAGGCGCCGAAGCGACTAGGGTTTGGAAGTTGGGGCGACAGAAGCGAGTTGGTAACCATGGAGGAGCAAGGAGGAGGGAGCTCCACTCCCTCCTACAATAACGTGGTTTCAAACAGAGGCAGAGAGACGAGTCGAAGCAAGCTCCAAAATTCAATGGAGATTGAGACAAAAACAATTGGTACCCAAAATCCGAAAGGCCGCAAACCCCATGAAAAGGAAGGGACCCAAAAGGAGGTTTCAAAGGAAACAAAAGTTGGAGACAGTGGTCAGAGAATGGAGGGTAGGGCTACAATGGGAACCTGCAAGCCCAAGTTTAATATTAAACCACGGGTGGTCCTAAATGATCCTGCTCTACAGGGGCACAAAGATCACATGGCAACCTATGCGGTCATATGCAAGTTTATGGGTATCTGGCCCATAGAGAAAGCACTATACACTTGGATAAGAAACACCCGGAAACCAAAAGGAGAAATAACTATACATCTTGATTCCAAGGGTTTTTTCTGTGGTTTTCACGAACTTGGAGGATAAAGATAGAATTTTCGAAGGAGGACCATACTTCTATGCTGCTGCAGGCCTCTACATGTGACCTTGGATGATGAACTTTGTTCCGGAGCGAGAAATGTTCATATCAGTCCTGGTATGGATTATATTATATTCCTTACCTTTAGATTACTGGCTACTAGAATCCTTAAAAGCTATAGGTAATAAATTAGGACATTTTTTAAATATATCAAAGGCAACTTTGCGAGGTAAATAACATCCTTCACTCGCATATGTGTAGAAATGGACTTATCAGGAGCACTCCTAAATGAAGTCATCCTAGAAGTATATGACTAGGAATGGGTACAGGTGTTCGACTATGAACACATCACATTCAAATGCCGAAAATGTCATGAACATGGGCATCTCTTTATAGAATGCCCACTCAACAAAAGAGAGGACAATCTAAAAAGAAACATCGGAAAAGACCGTGGCGGTTAGACCAAAGTGGCGGGTAGGGGGAAAGGAGGGGAGAAAAAGCACCAAAACAAACCTAGTGAGAACAAACCACCAAGTCACAAAAGTTTTGAGAATTTAGAAGAAGAGGGGGAAGAAAGTGGAAAGAGTAAGGACATAGAGAACATCCCAACAGAGAAAGAAAAAGAGGACCTCATGGACATCATACAGGCAGATAATGAACTAAAGGAGAACCCATTAAGCACTACAAGACTTGGAAGGGACCAGGAGATGACCCCAAGCAAAGGAGCAACGGAGGATCAAGACCTACAGGAGATTCTTGATAGGGAGAACCTTGAACTAGAAAAGTTTCTAGCACGAGGAAACAACAAAGGGATTGATTGTCTACCACAAGAGGAGTTTGACAGAGTACAACAACTATTCCTCCGAAGGTTTCAAACAAAGGTTGCAGGAGTCAAAAGGAACTATGACAGTCAGGAGAATAAAGGGGTCAAACAAATGGAAAGCATATCAGGATACTCCTTCAAAAACCTAGGCAAGAAAAGAGGAAGAAGGAGGCAGAATGATCTCCTGTCGGAATGTGGGAAACTCCTGATTAATTCAGGTAAGATGAAAGAGATTACCAGTTACTCTTTCACAAACACATCATTATGAAGCTCACAACTTGGAACACTAGGGGGTTAGGCAGCAAAAGAAAGCAAAGAAATATCAATAAAAGAATAAAAGAAGAAAAACCAGACATTGTGTTTATGCAAGAAACAAAAT
This sequence comes from Pinus taeda, assembly GCA_000404065.3. Classification (NCBI taxonomy): domain Eukaryota; kingdom Viridiplantae; phylum Streptophyta; class Pinopsida; order Pinales; family Pinaceae; genus Pinus; species Pinus taeda. The sequence continues at coordinate 50,509 of APFE030712493.1, forward strand.
GCTCAGTAGAAAAGATCAGGGAGCTTCATAACAAATGGCTCAACAACTATGAGTACCTTGATGTCAAAGTAAATAATACAGTGGGAGGAATTATCACCCTATGGAATCCCCAAAAATTTGAGGTCATAGATGCAGAAGCATCCAGAAATCACCTTTCAATGGTAATACAACCTTTAGGGGACAAAGAGTGTTACTTGATCACAAATTTCTATGGTCCTCAATTGCTAGAAGACAAACTAAAGCTCCTTACCTCTCTAGAGGATCTAAGAGAGAGACACTCAACTGTCCCTTGGATTATGGGAGGGGACTTCAACATGATGAGATCCCTCTTAGAGGAAAAATGGGGAAGAAGAATGCTAGGACGAAACTCACTTGCCTTCCAAAACTTCTTAGACAACATGAGACTAGTGGGTATGGAAACAATAAATGGTACCTTCACATGGAATAATAGGAGAGGGGGATCTGCCCAAGCTGCATTGAAATTAGACAGATTCATAATCTCGGAGGATCTCCTTCTCTCCGATCACACTATGACTGCTTGGATACTTCCTTTCGGAGGATCGGACCACTGGCCAGTCCAGTTGGAGGCTTCTTTTATTGGAACACTGAGAAACAAACCTTTTAGGTTTGAAAATGCATGGCTCACTCATCCCAACTTCATCACTAATATTAGAAATTGATGGGTGGAAGATATGCATACCCAGGGCACAAAAGTGTTCCTCCTACATCAGAGACTCAAGCATATCAAATGAAGGCTTAAGGAATGGAATAGGAAGGAGTTTGGTAACATTTTTGAAGCCAAAAGAGAAGTGGAGAGAAAATTACAAGGAAATAATCAAATTCTCATCACAGAAGGATTCACAGAGGCAAGGAAAATATAGGTGGACTCTTTGCAGCAAGAATGGGACAATTGATGTCAGCAGGAGGAAATCTTCTGGAGACATGAATCTAGAGTACAATGGATAAAAGAAGGGGAGAGAAACACTAGATTCTTTCAGAAGTCCACCATGAAACACAGGGCTCACAATAGGATCACAAAACTCTTAGATCTACAAGGGGAAGAGTTAAATAAGCACAAGGAAATGGAATCTGTTCTAGTACAACATTTTCAAAGCATAGTAGAGGAAACCATTGTAGATAGATATCAATTCATTAAGAGCTTCAAAAGGAATATTCCAAAATTTGTGACCAGGGAAGATAACTATAATCTCAACAGGCCAGTAATGGAGGAAGAGCTCAATGAAGTAATCAAAGAGATGCACAATGGCGAAGCTCTAGGCTCGGATGGTTTCAATGTAGGCTTCTTCAAAACATGCTGGGAAATCGTCAAATATGACATTCTAGATGTGGTGGAGGACTCGAGAAAATCAAGAACATTTCTTAAAGCGATTAATGAATCCTTCATAGCATTAATCCCTGTACAAGAAAAATCCATGACACCAAAAAGATTTAGACCCATAGCATTATGCAATGTGGTGTACAAAATCATTTCCAAAGTTATTGCTAACAGAATCAAAACCTCTACTTCCATTGCTTGTGTCAGAGGAGCAGACTGGATATGTGGAAGGTAGACAAATTCTCAACAATATCATCCAATTTCACGAATTGGTTCATTCCCTATAAGCAAGCATGTATGTTAATACAGCTGGACATAGCGAAAGCATATGATAAGCTAAGCTGGCCCTACATAAAGGAAATTCTTAAAGCTTATGGCTTTGACTACAACTGGATCAAGTGGGTCATCGCCCTAGTTACCATAGAAAGTTGCTCTATCCTTCTCAATGGCTTTCCTTCAAGAACCTTTAGGCCTTCAAGGGGCATTAGGCAAGGTGATCCTCTCTCACCATTCCTCTTCATTCTCATGATGGAAGGATTGGGCAGAATGATCAATATAGCCAAGGAGAAAGGAAGAATGAAGGGGCTAAAACTCACTCAGAATGGGGACACATTGACTCATAAATAATTTGTGGATGATACTATGTTGCAGAGTGCACCCACTGTCAAGGAAGCCAAAGCCTTCAAACAAATCCTGCAGGATTTTAAAAAGGCTGCTAACACAGAGGTAAGCCTCACAAAATCAAAAGTTTTCTTTTTCAATACGAATATTTCCATCCAAAGACATCTCACTAGTATTCTTGGATTTCAAAGAGAGAATCTTCGCTCAAAATATCTAGGAATGCCTCTCACCGACAAACCCCTGAATAAGGAATTTTGGGAGTCGGTTACAAATAAACTGGAGGACAAAGTCAATAAATGGACTAGAAAATATTTGAATTTAGCAGGAAGACTAACTCTTACAAAAGTTGTTCTACAAACCATTTCATGTTCTCGGCCCTTCCTGTCCTAGAAGGAGTTTTACAGAAAATTAGGAATACTCAAAGAAACTTTCTTTGGGGTCAAGAGGAAGAGAAAAAGAAATTGGCCTTGGTAGTGTGGGACAAGCTTTGCAAACCCAAAACCCATGATGGTTTAGGTCTCCATGACCCGGACACCCTAAGCAAAGTCTTGGGGGCAAAACTTTGGTGGAGATGGCTAAAGGAAACTAATAATCCATGGACCAAGCTATGGAAAAAAAAGTATGAAATGGATTGCAGGAAAAAGACCAAATTTGGATGACAGGGCACATCAAGGGATCTCAAATTTGGAACAAGGCTTGGGAGAATAGAGCCTTAGTTCAGAATCATAGTTTCTGGGAGATAAGAAAGGGAATCTTGCCTAGTTCTGGGAGGACAACTGGCAGCAGGAACAAAATCTCTGGAGACAAGGTCTAGAAATCATCAAAAGTGACACCCTTAACAAAGGACTAAAAATGGTAAGTGGCCTTTGGGATTAGTCAGAAGAGGAAGGGAAGTCGAGAATCTGGAAGGTACTGGAATACAGTGGAGAGACCCATTTGAAAGCCCAAGCTAAAGTTCTTGAAGAGATTATGGAAAAGAGGAAAATTTTATCACCAACCTCGAATGATCTACTAAGGTTGGGTAGAAACAATGAGGGCAACTTCAACCTCAAAGAAGCCAAAAGAATAGTCAATGTATTTGACCATCCAAATCCTTACAAGACTTGAAAAAGCCTTTAGAGCAATGCACAATGGATGAAGATCAAACTGTTCATGTGGCTAGTTGAGCATAAAAAGATTCTAACATGGGAAAATCTTAAAAAAAGAGGTTTTGTAGGTCCTTCTAAGTAATTTTTCACAGTCATTTGGGGAGGGGCACCAACAATATGGCAGAACTCATGGCCATTGAGCAGGGCTTAGAAATCCTGATGAACTACGATTTACATAACACAATCATAGAGGCAGACTCAAAATTAACGATTAATTTGATCGAAAGGATAAGCACTGGCACAACACCAGACAAAGTTTCAAATCATTGGAGACTTTCGCAAGTATTTCATCGAGTTCAATCTCACCTCAAAACACTTAGAACTCTGAGCTTTGTCCACGTACGCAGAGATGCCAACAAAGTGGCAGACAGGCTAACTAATGAAGGGGTGATTTTCACAAAAGAAAACAAGTGCTACTTGTGGGAGTTTGTTCAGGTGGGACAACTGCGCGAGGATTGTAGCACTCTGGTGCAGAAAGATAGGAAGCTTGATCATCACTCCAAGGGGAAACAACCAGCAGAAGATGACAGATTTCAAGGGTTCAATTAACACGCAGCCCAAGTTCTAGATCTGGCAGAGGAATGGACAACAAAGGAGGAAGAGCACTAAAACGGAAAGTGGATCTAACGCTTCACTATAGAAAATGGGGTTTTGCAGCAGTTACCAGATTTATTGGGTGTCTGATTGTGCCAAAAGTGGTTTTACCAAAAAGTCTCTGATGCCATAAACGGAGTTTCACGTGGCTCTAGGAGGAAAGATAATACCACCTTCATCAGGCAGGTATCCCCTACTCTTCTCTTCAGCCCAATATCCTTTCTAGCCATTGGATCAGGTAGCAGCAGATCTAGGTCTGAGGTCTGTCAGGATTGTGGTTGGTGGGGTCGGGACGGTTTTGCTATAGTTTCCTTGGTTATCAGGCGTCTTCTTTAACATAAGCGGGTTTTTGAAAAAGCCTTCGATACCACTGCCATGTAACATGTGGCTCCAGGTAGTTTATGAATACTGCCCTCATCGGGCAGGTATTCCTAGTTCTTTTTGTCTACCCGATATCCCTCTCAATCATTGGATTTTGCGGATGCAAATCAATGGCTCAAATTTGTTGTGCATTTTTTTCACCTTTAGGTCAACTCATGGGTCTCTTTATCACTTTGGGGTCCGCCCTTTGGCTTTATTGGTTGTATGGTTTTGTGGGCCCTGAGCCATGTTCTTGAGCATGAGGCTCAGTTCCAAACTTTGGGTGTTTGTCAAATCTTTGACAAGCTGTATATTATGTATCCTCTTATTGCTTCAGTTGAATAGAAGGTACGATTCTTGCTTGAGCAAAAAAAAAAATATTATATTTCAAATAAAATATATAAAAGATTAAATCTAACAAAAAATGTCCCTCTACTCTTCCATCATGCTCCCTTTAAAAACAAATAAAATTATTATTTTAATAAAACACTCGCAAAACTATATTCATATTCTATTATTCACTCAATAGGAATACATCAAGCATAAGTGTAAGATAGATACACTATCTTAGCCATACAATAAAGTAGTCTAGAAAATATCTCATCCAAATAATAAATTCAGAATTAAATTAGAACCATTTAACCAATACATTCTATAATGAAGAATATTCAGTAATAAGAATGAAATAAGTAAGAGTTAATACTCCAAAATCAATAGTTTTATTAATTTTGAAATATCATAGGTTAAGCTCCATCTTCGTCATTCATTTTGATCTATATTTTTACTTGATCCCTAGAAAATATAGTTTCCGCGGAATATGGATCAATTTATGTTTGTAATGACTTATTTGATATCCATTTTATTGATGTACCTTTATTTACGAAAATACATGGTCTACCGTTGTATTCTCTATTTTTCTCTGAAAACAATCTAAATAAAAATACATATCTATTTCAATATTACAACATGACTGATTTATCTAATTTTGAATATTAATCATCATTTATTTTACAGAATGTATATATACATCCAACCAAAGGTAAATATTGAGTACATTGAATGTCTTCCCAAATATCTTCCTTTCGATCTCTATATAATGATTATAGAAAATCACAAATGAATTAATTAAGCAAAAAAAATCCTTCTATCATGTTAGAATACCCCACATGTTTTGAATTGTGTCCAAAACAAGGAAATCCCAACCCTTAATCAAAATATTTAAATCCACTCTCAATATATCCCCTCTTTCCATTCTTCCGTGAATAAGGACCATGCTATGATCACATGTTACCAACAAATCTTTGAAAGTCACTTTTCTTGGATTAGCTCTATAGAGCCCTTACATTCAAGGATAATATATTAATTTCATTGCTACACCAAGGGTTCTAGTTTCTGTAAGGGTGCTTATGATAAGTTATTGTACCCCTTGTTTAAATTGTTTGGCTACTCCTTGTTCCTTATTGATCAAGAACTTCCTCCCCACCATGGATTAAATGTGGCCCAAACTAGAATCATCCCTAAGGCCTACTCAACTTACAAATTCACCATTAAAATAAGTCTTCCAAGGTCTAATATCATAAATTCCACCTCTTATTTCGCTAGAGTTTAAGCTTAATGAGACCTTGATATAGGAATTTCATCCTTCCCCAAAAATATGATTGGAGGCCTTCAAAATAATGATAGTAGAACTACCAATAACCAAATATCTTTTAATCACCTCTATAGGGGCATATAGATTTACACTCACATTTTATATTAGGCAATATATATTTAACCCTTTAGCATCCTTGTGTATCATATCCTTAATTCTGAGAGTATCACCCCCATTACATGATATGATGTCAGTAAAAATAATACAAAAAGGAGGATACATCTTACCTAAAAGAGATGAAAAGTCCCTAGATCCAAACAATTTAGGATATATCCCCCTAATTTCTTCTAAAATAGGATTGACCTTAGAACTAAATAGAAACCTATTAGAAGTATTCTCAACCTCTAATATTCTCAACCTCCATAGTATTCTCAAACTATTAGAAGTATTTTCAAAATAGTGTTAGAGGGTAGTTTTCAGTGAAGTTATATGTATTATCAGTCAAATTAAGAAAATCTAAAGCATGGTTTTTGTGCTGAACGTGATAAATTATCGATTAATGTCGATAGTATATGCACAAGAAAAGCTAGCTGCGTATTTTGTTGGGCATCACAAACATTATTGGTGTGTATTTTCAATCACAAACATTTTACATATTAGGTGAAAAAGGAAATATTTTTGTACAACAACAAATTTTAAAGTTCAAATTGTAAATATAGAGAAATAAGTATTGAAGCACTCGATATCTCTAAGAAATAGGATGGGCATGCATTTTACTAAACTTAATAAAGTTGATACGTTTCAACCAAAATCGCAAAAGTTATTGAATTTGCAAATTCAATGTGAGAAAACACACACAAATTTATAAATCATTAGAAATAAGTTTGGTTAGCATTGTGAAAAGGACTAGGAGTTTTACATCTTTGAATGGGCAACTTTATGAATTTTGGGTTTTGTTTTTATTTTTTCTTTTTCACCACAATTTTAGAAAAAATAATAACTTATGCAGATTTTATATTTTAGTGACCGTGTAAACATGAAGGCTTGTTTTTTGAATTTGAAACGTCAAAGATAGTGGAAAGAGTTAAGAAGCACAAGTATAAATATGAATGATTGTATTGATTTGTTTTTTTTTTTTAATATATATCTTTTGGTTTATAATATTAGTCTCTTGGGTTTAAAAATATTCTCTTAGGTTTATAAATTCTTGGGATTATAGTATTAATCTATTGGGTTTATTATTTTTTTGGGTTTATAATAAGAATCACTTAGGTTTAAAATACTAATCATGGTCAACAGTTATCGATCATATCCAAACATCATCAATCATGGGCAACCATGTTTATTTTAGTGCTTACAATATTTATCTTAGGGTTTATATACCTTGGGTTTATAATATTAGTCCGTTGGGTTCAATATTATTTGCTTGAGTTCATATTCCCTAGGGTTTTTGTATTAATCCCTTGGGTTTATAATATAAATCTCTTGGGTTTATTATTCCCTTTGGTTTATAATATCTATCATGGTCAACCATGGTCAATCATAGCCAACCATGGCCAACCATGGTCAACCATGGTTAACTGTCGCATTTTTATAATGGTTGTCTCAATATGAAAATAATACATGGTCAATAAGTATGGTCACATTGTGTCAAATATTGTCTCATGGTCCAACGTCGCATTGTAGAAATCATGGTCAACCTTGGTCCAATGTCGCATTCTCACATGTATTGTCTCAATATGAAAATCAACCACCGTGAACCATCGTCAATCATGGTCAACCAGGGTCAACCAAGGTTCAATGTCACATTGTGAGAAAGAGTCACTCGATTTGAAAATAAATCATGGTCAAGCATGGTCAACTATGGTATAATGTCACATAGTGAAAAGGATTGTCTTAATAGGAAAATTAACCATTTTCAACAATGTTTATTTTAGTGTTTATAATATTTATCTTAAGGTTTATATACCTTGACTTTATAATATTAGTCCCTTTAGTTTAATATTGTTTGACGAAGGTCTACCATGTTTTTTAAACTCAATTATTGTCAACCATGGTTAATGAGGGTCAACCATTGTCCAATGTCACATTGTGATAATGATTGTTTCAATATGAAAACCAATAATTTCCTAAACTATGGTCCAACATCACATTATGTCCAAGATTACCTCAATATGATAATCGTGGTCAGTGATGGTCAATCAAGGTCAACTTTGGTCAACCATGGTCAACCATGTTTTATAAATTCAAACATGGTCATCCACAGTCAATCATGCTCAACCATGGTCGAACGTTGCATTGTTACAAAAATTGTCTTGATATGAAAACCAACCATGGTTACGCATGGCCAACCGTGTTCCAACATCACATTCTGACAAGGATTGTCTTTATATGAAAATCAACCATGGTCAACCATGTTTATTTTAGTGTTTACAATATTTATCTTAGGTTTTATATAACTTGGTTTAATAATATTCCCTTGGGTTCATTATCCCTTGGGTTTATAATATCAATCATGGTCAACCATGGTCAATTATAGCCAACCATCATCAATCATGGCCAACCATGTTTATTTTAGTGTTCACAATATTTATCTTAGGGTTTATATACCTTGGGTTTATAATATTAGTCCCTATGGTCCAACATCACATTGTGACAACCATGTTCAACCTTGGTCAAACATCCAAAAATTGTCTTGATATGAAAATCGACCATGGCTAAGAATGGTCAATCGTGGTCCAACGCCACATTGTCACAAGGATTGTCACTATATGAAAATCAACCATGGTTAACCATGTTTATTTTAGGGTTTATATACATTGGATTTATAATATTTGGCCCTTGGGTTTATAATATCAATCATGGTTAACCATAGTAAATCATAGCCAACCATGGTGAATCATCATCAGTCATGTCTATTTTAGCGTTTACAATATTTATCTTAGGGTTTATATACCTTTGTTTTATAATATTAGTCGCTTGGGTTTAATATTATTTGCTTATGTTCATAATCCATTGGGATTTTAGTATTAATCCCTTGGGTTTATTATTCCCTTTGGTTTATGATATCAATGCCTTGGGTTTATTATTCCCTTTGGTTTATAACATCTATCATGGTCAACCATGCTCAATCATAGCTAACAATGGTTAGCCATCATCAACCATAGTCAAATGTTGCATTTCGAAAAATATTGTCTCAATATGAAAATCAACAATGGTCAACCATGGTCACATTGTGTCGATGATCGTCTCATGGTCCAATATCACTTAGTGACAATTGTGGTCCAACAGGTTGGTTTATAATAACAATCCCTTGGTTTTGTGACATCAATCATGGTCATCCATGGCCAATCATAGCCAACCATGGTCAATCATAGCCAACCATAGCCAACCATGGTCAATCATAGCCAAACATAGACTTTGGAAATCTAGTAAACATTGATAACATTAATAATTAATTTGATTAAAACTTACAATAATTATAATGAGCCTTTGTGTTGCACTTTTTTTTTTAATATTGATAGATTATATATGTAATATCTGTTATTATTTAATGCATCTGTAAATTTGTAATTTATTATAACTATTTTCACAATATAATTTTGATATATAAATTAAAACGCTACATTTTTATGTATAATTTTTTAATTAAACCTAAATCAATAAAAAAAAATGAAACTAATATTATTAAAATACAATATTTTTTTTTTTTTTTTCCATTTTCAAAATACCTCCATCTCATTCATACCCAATGAATTATTCAAACTTTTAAAAGTAATTGCTGATCATTTTCTTCATATAGTCCTGCTTTTAAAAAAATTTCTTGAAGAAAGAAAAGTTAAAGAAGAGCCCAATTCAAAATAAAGGAACAAATTTAAAAACAAATCTCCCTCTTAGATTTCTTTGGGCTATTTTATCTTTCCCACATTTTTCTTTTTCAACAAAATTCCGGAAAGGGATGAAAATATAAGAACAAATGTCATTGTCCTCTCATTACGCGTCATTTTCTGATGTGTGATGGTTAACATGTGATTAATTAGGTTGAAATCTGATGGATAGTTAATTAATATGCAATTTTCGATTATTTGGACTGAAGCTAGTACGACATTTTATTTGTTACAAGGGTTTTGATTATCCATTCATGTCCAACGGAAAAAGTTTTAATTTTGCTTTTGATAAAAATTTAGAATTTTATTAATGGTTAATATATTATTAACCTAATAATAAAGTTGAAAATAATTAATATTATATTATATTAATGGAGAAATTGGTTTATATGAATTTAAGTTAGGATTAATTTTTTAGTTGTAGGAGTTTGTTATGAGTTTTTTATTCTTTTGAAACGTATTTATTGTCTCTTTTTTCATTAATGTAATATGAAAAGTGTACATTCGAATTTGTGTAATCTTTTGTCTTTAGGTGCAACGTGTTCACATAAGTTGCTAATTAATTTCAATGCATGTTTTTCTTTCCAATTTTCTAATAAACTAGTATTTTTTTTCTATTTTCTTTTTATCATTAATAATTTAACGGTTTTTTTTGTCGTTAATTTTATATTTAGACTTAGTATATTTTTAGAGTAATTTTATTAAAAATATAATTCTAATTATTGAATTTCTAAACATGAATAGTTCAATTTACAAAATTGTATTACCCTACTTTAATAAAAACATTGAAATGTTGAACCATTAAATTGTGTTTTTATTTAAATGCATTCCTATTATTGCTTTATTTATTTATTTATAATTTATTTTATTAAACCATTTTAGTTTTTCTTTTATTTATTTCATTTATTCATTATTATAGTTGTATTATCCTTATAAAGTTTGGGAATTACAATATTAATGTTATTATTATAGCAATATGGAATATTAAAGCATATTAGTATTTTCTTGGAGTTTGAGAATTATATCAACATGGAATATTAAAGCATATTAATATTTTCTTGGAGTTTGAGAATTATGTCACTAGTATAGCAATATGGAATATTAAAACATATCATTATTTTCTTGGAGATTGAGAATTATGTCATTATTATAGTAATATGGAATATTAAAGTATATTAGTATTTTTTTTGGAGTTTTACAATATTTAAAGAAAAATTTAAAATATAACAAATGAAATTAATTTGTTTTTTATGAAAATTTTTACTAAAATCTTTATTAGGTAACAAATTTTATATTAAATAAATTAATTTTTCTCTAATCTTGTCTCGAGAAACGTACATCTATATCTTTCATAATTGTTTTATCAAAATTTTTATTATAAATTACTCTAATTACGCTAAACGTCTCATTTTTATTTAAATTTACAAAAATCTTAATATCAATTCGTTTTAGTATCAATTCTCCATTACTCAATTTACATCATTAAAGAAATTTCAAAATTAAAGACAACCAAATAACTTGAATCACTAATAAATCTAAAAATTAGAAAACAACCAAATAGCTTTAATCAATAATATGAATATAAGCTTAATCACTCTAAGTAACTCACTCTCTAATAAATCTATCAATAATATAATTTTCTAACGTGTTTTAAGTCTTCGTTTTTTTAATTTATCCCCTACCTTTATTATGTATAATATTTCTTAGCCTTTATTAACTTTGTTTTCTCTCCTAATTCATTTCATTGTGCACTCTCTCTTTAAATTTGTTCTTTCAAAAAATAATTAAGATTTTTGAATAGCCTGAGAAACTAGTTTCATGGTCTTCCTGGGTGCTCCTCTACTTTCCTCCTACTCAAACTTCTTCCCTCACATAATTTTGTTACCATTGCACAAAGTTTGATTGTGGAGTGGTAAACATTGTGTGAAACATACTGTGAAAGAGGCATAGGACGTGTGAAAATGACAATGCATTGGAGAATTGGCACGATTCCAAGTTTGACAACACAGGAGGACGCATGACTGCTAGTGGAGACTGGAAACAGCCGAGAAGTTATCGATGAGGTTCTTGATGCAAAGTACTACTTGAGTGATGCTTTGGGGTGTTTTGTGTTGCAACTTGTGATCAATGCTATTTTTGGGTCTTTGAGTCTTGCTCGACTATGGAAACATTCATTTTTGTTGGGCTTTTAAGTCTTGCTAGACTACAGAAACATCCATGGTTGGATTGTTAAGACACATCGGGGTTTGAACAATATTTCATCTATATATTTTTTCAAATGATATCGCATTGATGCAATTTATTTTCCATGTCAAGGGAGTTAAGTTAAAAATATATATATATCAATGTTAGTGGCCTATATTATAGTAGTAAAAAAAAAATTAGTCTTTTAAACTTATTTTGGTAAATGTGTAAAAGTTTTTTTGTGATCTCTTAAAGATCAAGTTATTAGTCTTTGTGAACAATGTAATATTATATTATTGATGTGATTATGTTAGAATTGTGTGAGTGATAATGTAAAGGTAGTCATTGATTCCCTAAAGATTGAGTTAAGTGAGTCTAGAATCGATGTCTCATGCAAAATCATGAGTGAGGTCATAGTGAGTCTTGTTTTCTCATCATTGGCATAAATTAGTGGGGTCCTGTTGTGGCCAGCAACAACCCCCCCCCCTTTTTTCATTTAGCTATCTACCCAAAATACTAAATGAATAGGGGACCCCTAGTATAATTTTGAGAAGAAATCAAATTTCCCTTCTTCAAAATAAAGATACCATCGCAGGCTTAAAAGCAGTCTTCCAAATATTTCCACCTAATTCTACGATGGGGAAAAAGTCTTTAAGAAATTGCATTAATGCGCAAGGCCCCCCAAACGTTAAGCATAACGCCGCGTCACAATAAGTAGTGTCCATATGGAAAAACCTCACAATTTCCCGATCTGCGATAACGTCGATCGCAATGACCGCACATCGCAGAAATGAAATGGCAACACTTAACAAACATCAAACTCCTGCGACCCACGATGTTGCGACTTGCGACATTGCGGTCGCCGCGATGACACATTCTGTGATCCAGCGATTTGCGATAAGCGCGCCTTGCGACAACACGATCTTCGATAGAGCATAAAGCGAATCATAAATCATTTAAACCGCAAATCTTTCAGGCACGCCATTCAAAGATAGACCACTTACCATAACCTGACTTCAAATCATGCGCTCTTAATGATAGTAAGTAGGTTAGTTGTCAGTTATTTAATGAAATAAGGACGCGTGCTTTGCTGAATAATTTTTTTCACGTAAGGTGGCATATTTAGTATATCGTCTGCATTTAAAACCCTCCCATCATCTTTCTCAATCAGTCATTTCCGCCTCGCTTGTAATCTGCAGGAACTAGGAGATAAGAGCATTCAGAAGCCGAACGCAGAAGCAAATGTGAAAGAAGACTAATGCCCAAGGTTCCGAGGCGAAGGAAAAGGCAAAAGAGATGGCGCCCTTATACACAGACACTGCATGCAATAGAGACGCAGGAATTTCAACATGAGAAGGCATGTATAGGCTGCTAGAGGAGGAAAACCCCAGAGTAATGAAGGCAGATAGCGCTGCGGGATCGCCAAACTCTTCTGAGGCATCCTTAGAAGAGCTGGCTTGTTCATTTCTCCATCGAATAGCAGCTAGACCTAAGATATTGCCGTATACAGATATGATCAAATGGATACTCGACAATGCAGAGTTACAAGGCAGACAATTCAAAGCTCCAGGGCATGGGCTCATAGGATCATTCGCCGCGCAAGACCTAAAGCTCATGTACCATCTTCCAGAGCCTCGGATGACCTATAACACTCAATTTGTCCAGAAATTTGCAGCAGAAAACCCAAATCTAGCAGAAACCACTAAAGAATGGACCAGGAGGGAGGAGCCGTTGAAAAAGGATAAAAATGGTAAGTATAGCACAAGTTCTCTCACCTCTCCATATTGTTTTGCTGCAGCCATGCTCTGCAGGCTGTTTGGGATGCCAGACATAAATAAATTTTCAGCTGAATGGCTACCACTCATAGAAGCTGCCACAAATTCCGATCTCGTGGATTGGGCCAAAATATGTTCTGATAATTTGTTTACTGCTATCATGAATTATCGTAATAAGAGATCCTCGTCGTAAAGGGTCTACCCTTTGTTTTATCTATCTACTTACATTATGGATTCTATTTGCTATGTATCTAAGTTTCCAACTATGGGTTGGAAATGGACTGCCCAAGACTCGTCGCCTATTCATGTTTACCACAAAGTACTATGGGATTCACAGTTCGCCCCTCACCTCTATCAGATTTGCCATGGGCTCATTTTACCCCTATATAGGTTGATATATGGTGAAGAACCCCCGAGGTGCTCACCCGAAGTGCAAATTGACATCCTCCCCGTCGCAAGATGGTTCGGGGAAGAATGGTTCACTTATATCAGAGTGTTTGGGAGCACTGTACCTCCACATGTCCTACCTCTGTATGTCCCCGACAAGCTTTTGGTTAGGGAAATTTCCTATCAGACTTGCTCGGAAGGCGGCCTAACCAAATATTTAAAAGACAAGAAGAAGGTCATATGGCCTCAGTTTCCTGTAGCTTGTGGGGCCTTCTCTTTATTTGATGTGGGACATGCTTTTTCCGAAGTAGGGAATGTGACGTCCCTACAACTGTTTAAATTCCCCGCTCGACCGTTTGACCTAAATAATGTCGCCCATGATTTCACTATAAGTGTCAGAATAAAAGTGTTCACCGGAAAGAAAGATTTATTTGATGACTTGTTTCAAAATAAAAGTTCATTCCAGGAAGTTTTGCGAGAAGTTAAGTCGAGGTTGTCCCCAGACGACCTCGAAAGATTTTTGTCATTCAGAGAAAGAAGACCAGCCGGCATCCCTCTAGAAAAGCTTCAGCCGCTCACCAGAGAGCCTACTCCAAGTGTCAGCCTCAGTGGAAACTCCAGTTCTTCCAAATCTAGGTCCGACGCTGTTCAAGGAACACCCGAACGCTCTAAGAGGTCTACGAGCGACCAAGAGAAATTAGGAGAAGCAGCCGGAGATACTGCCCAGTCAAGTGCCATGTCGCAAACACAAATTATCGCTTCCTCATCAAGAAATATCCCTCCTCCCGTCACTACATCGTCGCTCGTCATGACACAGCTCGATAAGGAGTGGGAAAACTTCAACGAGCTAATCAGCCCGGAAGGGCAAGTCCCAAGAACGCCTGTAAGCAATGTGCAAGTAACACAGGAAATGGTTTCAACCGTGGTCGGTAGCGTCTCAGAAGCAGAACACGGTCATATCGCTCTGTCTCCCGAACTCCTACTTAGCGTAGAAGAAATTCCCCCACTGGACGTGTTCTATAGTCCTCAACATAAAGCAATGGGGAGAAGACAAAGAAAAAAGAGAAAGCTGGAGAATACGCTGTCACAGAACGCCGAACATTTAGACGTTTTTGTGGAAAGACCCTAACAGCAACCCCACGGAGAATCTCACGAAATTGTCTCAAATTGCAGGAGCTTACGCTTCTGCGACTATCAACAAGGCGTCTGAAGTGCAACAACTATTAAAGGAGCAAGAAAACCATATACAGCTACTGCAAGAACAACTGCAACAGGCCAATGCCAGCAATGAAGCATCCAAACAACTCGACAAAATACAAGAAGATTTTCAGCAGATGCAGATAAGCTATTAGAAAAGCCTGGATGAAAAATGAAAGCAGTTGCACGCTTTACAAGAAATACATAAATACGAGCCCAAGCTTTCCGAATTTGTTTCAGAATCTACTAGTTTAAATGAGCAACTTCTACAGCAACAGGAAGAGTTGGGACAAAAATTATCGCAGTGGAGTCACTATTGCGAGCTGAGCGACAAACTCACCAATCAAGTGACAGATCTGCGAAGTGACTATGACTAGGCTGACAGACAAGTGGTAGAGTATATAGCTTGGCAGAATGGAGAGGAAGTGAAAAGAGCAAATGAACCTAGAATAAATGAAAGCCATAAAGAATTGCTCTTCAACAAATGGGACGACCAAATTAAGCAGGCAGAACAGGCAGCAGAGGCAGCGGCGACACAGGCTGGTATCTTTATATACTGTGTAAATGAAAATTTACACAGAGCAAACTTAATCACAGAAACCGCCCGGGGATACCTACCAAACAAGTCACAAATAGAGGCAAAATGGAAAGAGAAAGCGCAGGAAAAGGGTAAGGCAATACAAGCTTTGAACAGGTTGAATTGGGAGTGCTATTGGGCATACTTAGTTAAGCCACACAGTCAATGGATGACTATGAAATGCATCAAAAACTCAACAGAGAAAGTGGTGCCAGCTCTCAAATATTCCGTTTTCGCAGCCCAACTCAGCGCAGAAGTCGGCCAACCGACTCTTCTCAGATCCATGCTGAACACTTGCAATTTCAAAGACCAGATCGAGAGATAACTTATTTTTAGTATTTTGTTGTTTCTTTTTGTTTAGATTAGAAAAAGGGCAGTCGTTTGAGAGCCATATCCTACAATTTTGTAAAAACTCTATTATTAGATTTAGGAAGTAGTATTTTAACCCTTATCATGCATTTAGAGAAGGGTTCGGAGATTTTTCAAAAACTTATCCTCATAACATGCACTTCTGCACCCTCAGTGGAGGTTTTGATGAATGGATGGATCGAAATTTATCTTTACTTGCATTTTGATATCTGCTACTGATGTTGCACTTCTGTACTCTTGGTAGATTTTAGAACAAGTAGAAATAGATTGTTTTGCTTGAGGCTTATAGGTAGAACTAGTCATTAATGGTACTTTTATCTCTTGGCGATGTTTGCTTAATACTCTTTAAGTAATTTACAGTTTCAGTTGTTTTATGTGTTAGCCTGAACCAATGGGTAATCATTTGGCACTTGTACGGTGGAGTCATATGGTTCATGTGTGACATATGAATGGCTTATTATGCGATATGCTGTTCACAACTGTTTTTCTTAACTTCTTACGCAAAGTAGTTTATCTCAAATGGTTTCTTTTCCTATGATAGCTGAATGATCTTTATTACCAGTTATTATTCGAAATCTTTTTAGATCGCATAATGAAAGACATACAATCCCGGGTTAGAATAGATTTGATTTGTTGTTTCTCATTAGATACAATAGCATAGAGTAATGTTAAAGAATCCGATTTAGATTAGCTTTAAAATACTCTCAGATCAGCACAGTTCAACTCTATACACACACACACAAACCCAATATCGGGAAATTGGTCCCGTCATCCCCAGTCGGACCCGCTATACCAAACGGATAAGGAGCTGCCAACCAAGGTCCGGACCGGGTGGGTATCCCCCTTGTTGTTGAACCGATTTTCGGGGCTTCAACAGGTCTGGATAGTCAGTTAGGTTATCAAATAAAATTTGTGTTATGACATCACCCCCTAGTACAACGATTATGAGACATATTGTGCATCTTTCCTTTGTTGTGTTTTCATGTTTAGAGCTTCAAAATCAGAATGATTGTTCTTGAAAAGCGGGTTTGGTCATTTTCGGAGTTTAATTTTTTTTAAATATAAGAAACCAAAGATTCAATTTTGTTCCATCAAAATCATTATGGACATTGATTGGAGTTCATTGTGCTAAGTTTGTAGGGGAATTTTTGTACTCAGGGACAGTCACTGCACTTCCACAATTCATGAGGTTATCACCACTTCCAGATTTCAAATCCTCATTCTCTTGAATGATTCATCTTGTATGTTGTTCAAATTTCCCTTATTTGTCGAATACAACACTTATATAACCTTGAAAACCTTGAATTCATATCTCATTGCATTTTCCTTTCTTTGCCTGGAGAATTCGTTGCACTATCACACAGTTGCTACTTTTTCTCTTTTCCCTGTTTCAAAAATTCAAAATTTTGCTTGCCACCTATATCCTCGAGCCTAAAAATTCCATATAAGTGGATTGGGGTCTCACAACCTTGTTGTTGCTATCCTAAAACATTAAGAAAATTATTTCCCTCATGCATTGAGCTTTCTTATTGTGCTTGTGTATTTGAATTTCCACTGTAAATAAAAGAAACAAACCTCTTGATTTGGGTCTAGAGATTGAGTTTTGTTGCCTGAACTTGTTAATTTATAGATTTTATTTCAAGGTTTGCGATGAACACTCATCTAAAACCCTAATTCCATAAATGCTACAATTGTTTCCCTTTCATGTTGCGCAAGTTGTCAAACACTGTAATTGCATTTTAAAACCCTAGAATTTACCTTCATTATGAGCCATGACATTGCCAAATAGGAAGAAGCATACAAGGGGGCACATAGTTAGGTTTGAGACTCAAGATATATCCTTGATAAACTAAGATCCTACAATTATGGTTGCTTTTGAACAGACTGGTTGCATCAAATTTTATGAGAAGATACAGGGTTATAGTGTTCATCTTACGAAAATAATTTCTTCGAATTTCATCGGGGTAGATGTTAATATTACAGAATTGAGTTTTCCAATGTCATATGTCACCATTTCAACTACTATAGAGATTCCTCTAAATGGACAACAATGGTTCAAGGGCATGCCTCTAGAAATAGCCAACTACAAGGATTTCCTAAAGCCGAAATACAAAAACAAGGAATATGGAGCTATTATGCCAAGAGAATATCTGTTAGAACCCCATAGTAAACTTCTTAAGGTCATCTAGAGGTATTTAACTAGTGAAGGAAGATTTGGGAGAATTTGTCAGTATCATTATAGGTTATTGATACATTTCACAGGAAAAAACCCTTTGAATATGCATTTCTATTTGTTTAGAAGCCTTGATAAGATGGAAGATAAGGTTCAAGGTAAGAAAATTCAAGTAGATCTTAGTCTCTTTCATTTATCTATAACTAAATTGTTAGTGGTGGAAGAATTGAGAAAGAAAAATAAGATATGGAAAGCATTCATAGATTCATCTTAGTTGACAGTTGACTTTTCAACTAGCCCCTGGAGTAGAAAGGATACACTTTCATCTATGGGGAGGGATGTTCAACCTATAATGAAAAGCTTAGTGAGAAGGCCATCAGTTTTGGTTTACCCATCAAACAAAAAAAAGGTAAGAAACTTAATTTTTCTCCTGAGGTGGTGGAGGTTCGTAAGAAGGCACTTATAATAGTTATTATGTAAAAATTGCCCATGGAGAAAACACGTCAACAATCGATTGAATTTGCAGATACCATACCAGAGGATTTTGTTTCAAATGACAAGGATAAGGAGATTGTAGAACTGTAGGAACAACTAAAAAAGGCTCACTTAGTCATTTCCTAACTACATCATGACAATAGAGAGTTGAAGACGATTATTTTAGAAAAGACACCTAAGATTGGTGAAATATAACTAGTGATAAAGACAAATCCATCTATCACTAAGTCCAAAGGTAAAGAGAAGGTAGTAACATAGAACATTCAAGACTTAGAGGCTACATTAGTAAGAATTCATGTAACTAGGTCTTTGACCAGGAAGTTGCACCTACACAAAGAAGAGTCAAGGCAAAAAGGGAAGAAGGATGAGTTGAATGAAGGATAACACACTTTCCATAAGCTAAGGAAGGAGTTGAAGAAATCTCAAAGTGAAATCACTAAGATTAAAAAATAGGATGAAATGGCCAAAAAAAAAATGCATGACCACTTGAACATCTGTGAGCCAACATTGTGGAATGCTAAGTATATGCTAAAAATAACTCTACCCCTACACAGAGAGCTCAAGAACATATGAAGAAAAAATGTCACCTTGAAAAAGAGATAAGGGATGGTAAACAATAGTTGCAAGAGGAATTGCAGGAAATATAAGAAAAAGAAAGAGGAAATCTTGATCTATTGGTTGAACTAGCTAAATTTTGAATCTTGATAGGTACTCAAAGAAATTTTGTTTTTTTGTCTTTTTTCCCAAGTACACTAGTTGAATCAAGATAGATAAGAAATTGAGATGGTTTGCAAAGGAAGTAGTCTACATCGTAATGTTTCACTACTATCAACATCGTTAGGGTTTGATAGAAAATCGAGGATTTGGCATCTTTTTTGTGTGCGCAAACTCAAAAAAGGCATACAAGATTGTGAACACCATCAACTTTTTATTTTCCATGCTCAGAGACCTCAGCGCTAGTCACAATTTTGAAGGTAAAATTTCGTTGTGCTTTCACCCAGGCATTGTACTTTTACTGTAGGGATGTTTTTGAAGGATGGAATGTCTCCAGTATGAAAAGAGGCTTTTCAAAGGGTAGTTGATGATGTTTAGGTAAATTTTCATATGCATGACTCATTCAGAGGCTCAAAAAATGATGAGAAGTAGTCAAACCATCATCTCACTACTCTTTTGTTGTTGCGTTTCTGTTGAAGAAGGGAGTAGCACAACGCTTGCATTGTGCTTCCACACAGTGAATGATTTGACTTTACATTTCAAGCCTAAACTTCACCAAACCAATTTTTGTGGTTATGAAAATGTCTTGAAGTACATTGGGTGTTCGAGCTCCATCTTTGTGAAACATTTAATGTAATTTGTTGAATATTCTTTTAGTCAAAACAACTTCCTTGTTTCTAGAAATTAATTATATTTTCTCTGCTATAGGGAGAAACTGAAATATTTTTTGGGAATTCAGTTCCTAAAGGAAAGAAATATTTTTTTTTGATGAATATATGACGTATCTTTTACTAAGAAATGGTTGGTGAAGGTTAGAGAAAGAAAACACTATGCATTATATATCTTCATAAAAGTTTCAATGAATGATGAAGGCTTAATTCGACTTTTATAGGGATTCTTGCGGAAATTGATTAAGGTCATGTTTTCTCATGTATATGTGAGTTTCTCTTTTGTTACAAATCATGCTTGAAATTTTATGTCTTCATGTTTAGTTAAGCCAATATTTATTTCAAAACTCACTGTAAACTTCTATGGTATAGCTTACTAAACATTTAATGTTTTTCTTCCATTGTGACATCTATAATTCATCCTTAGTTAGATTCTTTATGTGTCATTATTTTCACTACTCCTCTACTCGCCATATCTAGAAAAATCTAGAAAAAGAACACCATAAGGATTTCATTATCTTTCCGTTGTCTAAGGTTTCCTAAATTTCCATATCATATCACTAAAAAAAATTAACTTTATATTACCATATTCCAAATGGATTTTCCCTCCCCTACCTTCAAGTTGTTAAGAATTCTCCTCTCTAGTCTCAATACCTAGACTAAGACCTAAGCGACTGAAGACCATATAAAGAGAGCCAGCTCTTAGACTAGAAGGGTTAGATTCCAGTTTTAATGGGGTTTATTGTTACCTTTGGGTTCCTCTCCTCAACCTAAAGGAATTACTAAGTGCTAACATAGTGGTGTCATTGTTGGTGAAACGAGAGTTAAAATATTCCCTAAAAAAATCTACTATTAGAGACAAATATGGCTCCTAAGGGTGACAAAAAACTAGAGATTAATAAGCTGAATATTTACCCAAATATTAGTGATTCTAGAACCAACTGCAATCATTTTCTATAGGAAAATCTAGCTTCAAGAAGAATACATACCAAGCATCATCCAAATCTTGATCCATGTGAGGTATTGACTAGTCCAGAGAAGTTATTTATGATGAAGCCGCCTACAAAAGAAATAGACCCCAATTTCATAGAATTATCCTTACCCCTCCCTGATAGAGTAAAATCAATCGTTGAGGTTAAGTTTGATTTGAATATTGAACATAATTTATTCAGATCTAAATTAGAAAAAACCTAAAAAATAGTCTTTGATCACGCTAAGTTAAAATCCCATATTCCTTTTCAAAAAGAGAGTGTGTCAGAAGTAGACAACGATATTGGACACAGTTTCATAAAATAGAACATCTTGTGTATAAATTTCAAGGAGCTACTTCTAAGCCCTCCATATTTCAACATTTTGTTCCAATAGTTTCTGCCCAAAAATATTTTTCTCCACTGAATATTCTATTATGTTTTGATCCTCCTGTATCTATTGCTTTTACTCATCCTTCCTCATCAATTGTTCAAAAAGCAGTCTCCTTACCTCCCTCTTCCTCATCTCAAATCCCAAAATTTACTACAAGGCCATCTCACACAATCACAACTTCTCGTTATGCTCCATTACATTTATAATGCCCATTACATGATTTGCGACAAAATTATGGCCAGCTATTGCCCCAGTTCGATGGTATAGGAGTTTTTACAGCACATCAACATTGTGATGAGTTGAATGATTTCATAGACCTATAAGAGGTAGACCATGAGGATGTTAAATTGAGACTTTTTTCTCAGATTTTATCAGGCGAGGTCAAGAAATGGTTTAGAACCCTGACTTCTAGAAGCATTTCGAATTTCCAGCATCTTGAACAAAGTTTTCTTGCTATATGGGAAGTAAAGAAGAATCCCTAACAAATATTAGATGAGTATTAAAACCTAAAAAGATGTCTAACATAATCAGTTCAATATTTTTTAGTAAGATTTAATAAGGTGTACAACTCAATACATGTGGAAATAAAACCTCCCCCGAGGCTAGCTTTTCTTCATTATCCATATGGCTTTGATGATGAGCTTCCCTATGAGATTAAAGAATGGAATCCAACCACTTTGAAGGATATGTAGAGAAATGTTGTTCAGGTGGAAGCAAATTCACTGAATAAGAAGGCCAAAATTGTAACACCCTCCTCCGACATCTACCCAAGAAACCGGCCAACCGAGGTAAACATGCGATGAGAGGCCATTATGATATGTTTCGACCTCCTAGATCACATTAAGGATTGGAACAGACAGAAACACACCTTGAATACCTTCAACATCAACATTACGACCCTCAGGAGTGAATCCAACCTTTTAGGCAATAAGAGCTTGGCTCCCACCAAACTTTTGGACAACTTGACCTTTAGACGCTCTCATGATATGGGCATGCCAATGTCCAGGGACTCTGGACACTCTGATAGGCCTGCAAGTCAATGTTTAGGGACTTCGTTTGTTAGTTTTGTGCTAGTGTTCCTAGGAATTAAGCCACATTTTCAGGCGTAGAGCCCAAGTCACTGCCCAAAATTGAATCATGTCTTCAGAACCATAAAATAAAATGGAAATGACAATATAAATGCAATTATGTGAATGAGACCTTGAATGGACCCATACTAGCCATGAGAGGAATTTCATCAAACATATCATGAATATGTAATATGCATGTGTAAATAATAGATTTGAGCATAAGGGTGTCATACTTAGTTGACAATCGCTAACAAGCATTAATGCCTCAACACATCAACTGTCATTTCATCCATTAGGTCATAGATACATTGATCATTCATTTACATGTAAAAACATGATCAGAGCCATACATAGCCACTGCAATAAAGCACATATATAACCAACATAATAGCAACAGAAATATCAATAAAATCATATCCATATAAACCACATATAATCCAGTAGAATACTCATATAAATTCAGGGAGAAATAACCTCATATTGATTATGCAAAATCCAAACTCGGAATGGGACTTCCATGTTCCACCTGACCATAGAATGGCTAAGCCCAATCTCTCTTTAACCATTCACACGAGTGCCATGATATTCTAAGCATGAATGTGGAATCTCATAGAACACATCAAACCAAAACCATCTAGGGCTTTTAGAGGCCATCCATCTCAAACCATCAAACAATTATTCCACCTCACGGTTGGAAATCACAAAACCATCATCAGATTAGTCTCTATCCAAGCCTTCTAGGGCTTCCAGAGCATTTGTCCAACTAAGGCTTCCGGGACTAGTAACTCAACACACAAATTTTACCGCGCTTCAGGAGCATTTGTCTAACCAGGGCTTCAAGGACTAGTAACTCAACCCACCAAGGGCTTCCAGAGCATTTATCCAACCAATGCTTCTAGGACTAGTAACTCAACCCAATCTATTACCGAGATTCTAGAGAATTTGTCCAGTGAGAGCTTCCAATACTAATAACTCAACCCAAGCTAAGGAAACATGAGAAGCAACCCAAACAAAACAAGTAAAAAAAATCCACAATCACCATGGCTATCCAGGAAATGGCAAGGCTAGGAAATCTGCTATAATTCTTGGCCATGCTCCATTCCCATGACAGATCACAACCAACAAACCACATGCATATGCCATGCATGCCAAAACTAGTGAGGAAATCATACATGTAACTCGGTACCTACACGAAAATGTCATTGTAGTTGCCTATCTCGTTGTCCTCTTGAGATTTCTTGTTCTTCATTTGCCTTCTTGCTTCAAAAATCCAAGTATGCCACATCCTGCAAGAGTGCTCCAAGAATATACAAGTATCCAAGAGTATGAGAGAGAGAGAGAGAGAATAATGAGAGAGCTCAAAAATTGAACTAACAAAAGGTTACCAACTGATCCGCAGAAGCCTTTTTATGAATGAGGTCTCCATTTTCTTCATTTTCCATTATTTTCCTTCATTTTCCTCCTCATATGCAACCTGTGACATTTCACCTCCCCTTTCTCCTAGTCCCCATTAATTTCATAAATAAATGTGCCAAACATGCCATTTTTCCTTTCCAAAGACTTAGTCCTTTCCTTTCCCAATTTCTTTAGCCATCAACGAATCACAAGTGATCTCCATCACCGGGATTTTTCCCAACATTCAGCTTGGAATAAGTGTCCAATCAGTCGTGGTTATTATTTTTCCTTTATTAACTTTTATTACATGGAATTTTCACTAGGGTTGTTATAGAACCCTCCCCCTTGGGGAACACCGTCCTCAGTGTTCAACAACACCTATAACCACAAAATTGTTATAAGCAAAATATATTATCGAAGGAGATTTATAACTTAGCTCAATGTAGTATTTATAATGATCAACCCTGTTGAGAAGCAGACGAACATGAAAACATAAAAAACATAACATCATAATGACATGGCACCCATAATGTTTATTGGAGCTTTATAACATATAAAATGGAGGTATTTACATCCGTATACATATGTACATATACCAAAATCACTAGACATATACCAAAACATATACCAAGACATACACCAAAACACCATGCTAAAATTGTTTTTCCTCAACTGGAAAACAAGCATACATAGCCCACATATGATCTACCATCTTCCATGTAGCTTCATTGGGCCGAAAGTGCTTCCATTTTTTCACTTTAACTTGCTCGATTGCTTAGTTCCGAAGCATGAGCACCTTTTTCTGCAATATACACGGAGGCTTTGACTGGAATTCTCCATATAGTTCCACCAATAGTACAAACCAATCAATCACATGATCAACATCTATAACATAGTTCATAATAAATGACACATGAGAAACATCATGGAATTTCATTGTCGAAGACAGTGCAAGTCGATAGGCTACTCGGCCAATCCTCTTAATAATTTTGAAGGGTCCACAAAACTGTGGTTCCATCTTGGCAAATGATACAATCCATATGGATCACTTCTTTATATGGAGCTCTCCTTTGGTTTTATGCGCAAGTACACTTGTTCCCCAACCTAGAACTCCTTCAACAACCTGTTCTGATCTACACAGGTCTTCTGCCTAAATTGTGTTGCATTTATATTCTTCTTTATAACCTACATTTCCTATTCCATGTCTACCAACATGTTTGGTCCAATCAACACCATGTTAACTAGATCACTCCAACTAACAAGAGTATTGAAATTCCACCCATACAATGCCTTAATCGTACTCATCTTCAAAGATTCCTGATACCTATTGTTGTAAGAGAACTATATCAGTGGAAGGTAGTCTTCCCACTTCTAGTGTCAATGCATCACATACATCCTCAACATGTTCTCCAATATCATGTTGGCCCTCTGTATATATCCATCTGTCTGTGGATGATAGGTTGTACTGAAGGCCAACTCTGTGCCCAAACCTGCAAACAACTCCTTCCAAAAGTTGGAAGTGAACTTCACATCCCTGTTTCAAACAATCTTCTTTGAAACACCATGCAATCTGACATATCTGGTGAATACCTTGTAGAATTTCCCATTGTAGATCACCTGATAATGCAATATAATAAAGCAAAATACTAGATCTACTTCTACAATCAAATTTTGTAGAAGCTTAATCAATTTGAGTTAGATCAATCAAAACACATATAACAGAGAAGAGAAATCATACACATGAAACACAGAAGAATACTTTGGGGAAAGCCTCAACTAAAAACCCTGATCTCTGTATTATCATACAAGTGGAAATATGTCTCGATTACACAAAGCATTATCTCACAAGCTATCCTGCTCTTAGTACAATCCCTCTACTGCTCATAGACAGTCCAAGGCTTCTCACAAACCTTCTCCTCTACCCTCCAAGCCTCCTATTTCCTTGCACAATTTTTCCTGGGGTCCAATGCTGCCACTTGTGTGAATTCACCTCTCACATTGCTCACTAAACTCAGAAGTAACTGTGCAATCCTGAAGGAGATTAATTCCTTCTGCATGGATGCATTTCCTATATAGGAAAAATCTTCCAACTAATAGTACATTTTCCCATCATCTGATCTCAACTGGGTCTCTGGCTGAACTGACATGCATGAGTTATTTATGAGAGAATATTCAGTTATGTGAAGTGCAGCAGTTACATGCATGTATGCATTAACCAACTGAACTCACAATTAGTTCAACAAACTATTTGAACTAATCTAACTGGACTTAACTCTGATAACTAAGCTAACTAATTACAACTGAAAATATAACCCATCTTGATCTCCTTTAATCAAGGGATAACTTCCTCAATTAATGGAGAAACTGTTGCATGCCCTCACATAGACTTCATGTTTGATTTTCTACAACTAATTAACTCAAGATGAATTAATTAATTATTTTACAAATAGCTGCTAAGATCAAATTCAAATTTTACTTCTCAATTTTAGTTCAGGGACTAACTAAAATAGGAAGGTATCCCAAAATACTATTTATAACAATGCTATTTTTAGCATTTCCATTTTTCATTCCTTGTTGCTATGTCCAACACTGGTACCTGAGATGCTATTTATAACAATACTATTTATAGAATTTTTATTTTTAGCATTTCTTGTTACCATTTTCAACACTCCCTCTCAACAAGAAAGGCATTCAACTCAAACCTGATCCTGAACCTTTGATATGTTCTGCATGCAACACTTCTCCCAAGTGTTGTTGCTCTAGCAACTCTATAAACAAAAAATCTCCCAACTGACCTCCCTATTGGGCTAGAAACATCCTTCTGATGCTGAAGCTCCCTCTACCACTGACAAATGCTCCCTTTATGACCTTTGAGTTGTTGAAACACAACATGCATCTCGCACCATTTCACACCTCTCTGTGCCATCCTGCACTAGTGCAACACTCCTGTGCCTCTCACATTGTTTCAGCCTGCTAGCTCTACACTGTCTTGGGATTCCTGCACTGTAGCTCTCTCTGACGCTCCATCCGTATCTATCTCTACCCACTTAGCCAGTCCTACTACTCCTCATCAGGGCTCTCGTAGCAAGGTCTAATCAAAGAGGTTGGGTACCTCAATGATCCTGCCCTTATTCTAGCCTTCTTGGGACTATCACTCCACATCGCCCCACCTCCTTCATGGAGGTATGGATGCATGTGATCCCTCTGCCCACTTGGCTCAAAATTTCCCCCTACTGGAGGTCTCTGCATGAGTGGATGCCTCCCCTCTATCTCCTCTTGGCTTCTCCAGATGTGGATGCTCTACAACCTCCTGAAGCTGCTTCACCAATTGTGGCTCCTCCACAATTTTATGAGACTTCTTCTGACGCTGCATGTTGAGAGGTAATGTACTCTCCCTCTCAACCACCAAGTCTCCAATAGTTGCCTTGCTCCTCAAGGCTTTGCATGCATCTTGAACCCCAAGAGCATATAGGTTCTTGAATCGTGAACCGATCTGCGTCACCTGTCTCATGGTAACGTGTCTAAGGAAAACCTTTACTTAAGACTACATCATAGCCTTTGTCTTCCAGCATTGCGATCAATACCAAGTTTTTCTTTAGTCGTGGCACATACTTCACATTTGTTAAGGTAATGCGAGCTTCATGCTCCCTCTGAAAAACAATTGTGCCTACTCCTGAGATACTATACTTTTCATCATTACCCATCGCTATGAGTATCTGGAGATCTTTCTCCTCCAAGGTACTAAACAAATTCTTATCATCGGTCATGTGGAATGAAGCTCCACTATCAAGAAACCAACCACATCCCACCATGGATGAAACCATGCATGCGAAGAGCGTGAAATCCAACTCAAACTATGAGGCCAGTGCCTCACCTTCATATCCTTCCTTGGATCCCATCTTGGATTTCTTCAATGGACAATTTGTTGCAAAATGGCCCACCTCATGACAATAAAAGCATCATACTTTCGATTTGTCAAACTTCTTCCCGCCATGGGAAGAACTTGATTTGGGATGAAAATCCTTCTCCTTCCCTTTCTTTTCCTTACTCACTAAGGCACAATTTTCTTCATCCTCCTTGGATGAAGAACCATCTCTGGTGCTTCTTTTTATCTCCTCCTGCATCAGATCCAACCAAAGTCGTTCCTAATCTGGCAGTTTCTCTCTTCCATTTACTGAGTCTTGGTAGCTATGCCAACTCTTAGGAATACCGAGGAGAGAAAGACTCACCATGTCATCATATTGTGATCCCTAAACTTCCAAGCTCATCCCTATAGGTGGTCAGCTTGTTCAGATATTTAGAGGTCATGTCGCCCTTTTCACACTTGATTTTCTGAAGCTTGTCTTTCAGCACCAACTTCCTCTGATCGTTGTTGTTCTGATATAGATCTTTCAATGTTTTCCACATTGAAAACAATGTCTCCTTCCCATGGAGGCTCGAGACAATGTGGTCTCGAACACCCTTCAGGAATATTCTCCTCGCTCTAGCCACACATTTCTTCCATTCCGCCAATTCTGTAGCATTAGCTGCTACCGGCTTGGGGACTTCTTGATCAATGAATTCCTTTAGACTGTTGTCCTCTAATACTACTTCCATATGATCCTTCCAGGCTATATAATTCGAGCTTCCATCAAGGGCATACTCGAGTCTTAAACCATTGAACGCCATTGGTGAAATTTGAGATGTGATAAGAATTTGAATTCTATAATCAGGAACTTGAAACTTGAAACTTCTCCCTTCTTTGTATATTGTTCTTCACTTTGATCACCTTTTCTCTGATACCATGTATAATTTCCCACTGTAGATCACCTGATAATGCAATATACTAAAGAAAAATATTAGATCTACTTCTACCAACTTTGCGGAAGCTTAATCAATTTGAGCTAGATCAATCAGAACACATATAACAAAGAAGAGAAATCATACACACGAAACACAAAAGAATACTCTAGGGAAAGCCTCAACTAAAAACCCTGATCTCTGTATTATCATACAAGCGGAAATATGTCTGGATTACACAAAGCATTAGCTCACAAGCTATCCTGCTCTCAGTACAATCACTCTGTTGCTCATAGACAGTCAAAGATTTCTCATAAACCTTCTCTTCTTCCCTCAAAACCTCCTATTTCCTTGCGCAGTTTTTCCTAGGGTCCAATGCTGCCACCCGTGTGAATTCACCTCTCGCACTGCTCACTAAACTCAGAAGTAACTGCACAATCCTGAAGGAGATTAATTCCTTCTGCATGGATGATTTTCCTATATAGGAAAAATCCTCCAACTGATAGTACATTGATCCATCATCTGATCTCAACTGGGTCTCTGATTGAACTGACATGCATGAGTTATTTATGAGAGAATATTTAGTTATCTAAAGTGCAACAGTTACATGCATGCATGCATTAACTAACTAAACTCACAATTAGTTCAACAAACTATTTTAATTATCTAACTGGACTTAACTCAGATAACTGAGCTAACTAATTACAACTCAAAGTACAACTCATCCTGATCTCCTATAATCAAGGGATAACTTCCTCAATCAATGGAGAAACTGTTGCATGTCCTCACATAGACTTCATGTTTGATTTTCTACAACTAATTAACTCAAGATGAATTAATTAATTATTTTGCAAACAACTGCTAAGATCAAATTCTAATTTTACTTCTCAATTTAAGTTCAAGGACTAACTAAAATAGGAAGGTGTCCCAAAATACTATTTATAGCAATGCTATTCTTATAATTTCCATTTTCATTCCTTGTTGCTATGTCCAGCACTGGTACCTGAGATGCTATTTATAACATTTCTATTTTTAGCATTTATTGTTTCCATTTTCAACATGCCTATGCTACATCACTAAATGAGAATGTAGGCTTCACTAGAATGAAGTGTGCAACCTTTTTCAACCTGTCCACAACAACCATGATGGAATCATGTTGTCTCACTATCCTTGGCAAACCTGTGATGAATTCCATTAAAATGACCTCTCATTTCCACTCTAGAATCGCAATCAACTATAGCAGACCACCTGGATGCTTACACTCTTCCTTCACACGCTAACAATGAAAAAATATAGCCACAAACTCTACTACATCCCTCTTCATGTTCAACCAATAATAAATTTTCTTTACTATAGTCAATGTCTTCTAATAACCTAGGTGACCCGGATATGGTTTCGCATGAAACTCTCTCAAGATAACCTTTTTGAGCTTAATATTGTCTGACACTTATATCATGTCTCTAAATCTTACCAATCCATCTGTTGCAAGGAAATAGTCCACATCCTATACACCTGCACCTGTACCATGACCTGTACCTGTACTATCACCTATACCTATACCTATACTATCACTTGTACCTGTACTGGAACTACCAGCTGAAATTGCATATGTACTCTGCTACAACCTGTGCATAATCTCCATATATCTAACATCCTATTGGCTTTCCTACAAGATCCTATCCTCTAAGTCTTTCAAATAGGAGCTCATAACTGTTAACTGATTTACATGTATCTGCATACTAAGAGAATCTTCCACTCTATTGTCTTTGCCTTTGATGTACTTGATCTCAAAATCGAACACACTGATCGTAGCCAATCACCGAGCTTGACTACCATTTATATTTAGTTGGTCAAATATGTACCGCAAACCTTTGTGATCACTCATCAATGTAAACCTTCTGCGGAGAAGATAATGTCTCCACATCTTCAATGCATGTATAATCATTGCCAATTCAAGATCATGCGTGGGATAGTTATTCTCGTGCTCATTCAATTTTCATGACTCATATCATACCACTTGTCCATCCTACATCATTACTCCACCATGTCCTTTCTTTCCAGCATTTGTGTGTACTACAAACACTTTGTCCGGATCTATAATATTTAACACTGGTGCATCTGTCAACAACTGCTTAAGCTTCTCAAAACTAGCCTCACAATCCTATTTCCATTCAAACTTCTTACCTTTCCTCTGCAATGATGTGATAGGATATGAAATCTATGAGAAGTACCTGATGAACCTCCTATAATAGCCTGCCAACTCCATGAAATATCTCACCTCATCCTCATTTCTAGGAGCTTCCCACTCCATGATGGCCCTTATCTTTTCTGGATCTAATGTTTTGGGTTTATCTAAGGGCCTTTATAATAAGTTATTGTACCCCTTGTTTAAATTATCTAGGTACTCCTTTGTATTCCTTATTGATCAAGAAATTCCTCCCCACCAAGGATTAAGCATGACCCAAACTAGAATCATCCCCAAGGCCTCATCAAGTTACAAATTCCCCATTGAACTAATCCTTCCTAGGGCTAATATCATAAATTCCATCACTAGAGTGTAATTTTAATGAGGCATTGATATAGGAATTGCATCCTCCCCCAAAGGTATGAATGGAGTCCTTCAAAATAATGATAGTAGCCCCCCCAATAACCAAATCTCTTTTAATCACCTCTATAGGGGCATATGTATTTACACTCACATTTGAGATTGGTCATTATATATTTGACCCTTTAGCAAACCCATGTATCATATTCCTAATTCTGAGAGTATTACCCCCACTACATGCTATGATGTTAGTCAAATCAATAGAAAAAGGAGGATACATCCTACCCAGAAGAGATGAAAAGTCCCTAGAGCCAAACAATTTAGGATATGTCCCCCAAATTTCTTCTAAATAGGATTGATCTTAGAACTAAATAGAAATCCAATAGTAGTATTCTCAACTTCCATTCTTCCATTAATGAAATTGATGAATCTCTAGGTACCCATTGTTGTAAGTCAAAATATAGTTTATAGTTCTCCTTTGTAAGAGCATGTGCTTTTGAAGGTGCCTCATAGACATCTGATATTGTCTTCACCTCCTCTTTATACACCTTAAAACTAGAAAAGGGTCATTTGGTAGTATTCACCACCCATTTTATTTTTGTGAACAATTTATCATAGTTATCCAACATGTGCCTAGATAATGACATGAAGAACATTGAAAGGGAACATTTAAATAGTCCAGGCATTGATTGAATGAGATATATTTGACAATAAACTATAAGGACACAAATAATCCATTATTAACCTCTATTTCCAACAAGTCCCTAAACTTTGGCTTGCGATTACTAGAAAAACATCGTTCATCCACTATTGAAGTCCTTGTGATAGTTCTAAGTAAACTAAATCCCTAGTCAATCTACAAGGCCCTACTAAGGATATTTTTCTTACCCCCCATAACCTCACATCACTTGTGAATTTTATTCTAGTGGAAGGTTGACAATTGGGAGCCCATGTTCCAAATCGTTTTTCGCCACTAGCATACATTCAATGAAGGCCACCAATATAATGACTTAATCGTATCTAATAGGACTTTTATTGTTATAACATTTCCACTATGTACTATCAATAATGCCATCTCAACCTCTATTATATTCTTTACATTACTTTCTCATGTACAAAGTTTCTTGAGACTTGTTCATTTACACATATTGTGAAAATATAACTAGAAGTCAAAGCCTTAAAAAAATTTCAAATTGTTAATATAAAATCATTCAAATTTTTATGAGATTGACCAACCAAATAGAAAAACACAATATCATACGGGAAAATAATGGTATTTAGGTTGGAAGACATGGAATACACAATAACAAAAGTAGTTAAGTGAAGAGATGAGCGAGCTAGGTCATAGGTCATTACACTAATCATCCTCAAATTCATCATTCATATGAAAAATATAATAAGATGCTAGTCTCATTTACATCTAATGTAGAATTCCTTATTATTCAATGGAAGTGGTTCTTTCATTAGGAAAATTGGATAATCAATATTTTACCACTTCACATTATTTTACCGCTTCACATTACCATTTGAATGATTTAAAAGAAAAAAAAGTTAATACAGATGTAAAAAGATAAAAATAATGTCTAATAAAGAGGAAATAAATATTAATCACTTACTATTTGTTGATTTAATAACAATTTTTTTTTGGAGTAAAACGCCTATTTTTTTTTAACTAGGCTAGTATTATACAATAACATATTTAGCTAATTAATCAACATCCTTGTATTTAAATTTACATCTGTGGAAAGACATACAAGTACTTCAAATTCATCTTATCCGAACTTGGACATGCCTAAATTAATTTATGTGTGTATTCTAAAGTTCTTTGTATGCAGTTTTTTAAATTGTGAAAAAATATTTTTCAAGCACTTAAACATAGGGATATAAGAAAATATGATTAAAAGAAAAAAATAAATAAAAAAACTTGTAAATATTGTAATTAAAAACTTATGGAAAACTTTCAAACCCTTATTTGGACCCACAATGGATAAGGTATACATCATTATGATAAGTCCATGCATTTCATCAAAAATGTCAAAATAGTGTTAGAGGGTAGTTTGGAGAGAAGCTATACGTATTATCAGTAGAATTAAGAAGATCCGAGGCATGGTTTTTGTGCTGAGCGTGATAAATTATCGATTAATGTAGATAGTTTCCCTAACATGTGCAAAAGGAAAGCCAGGTATGTATTTGGTTGGGCATCACAAACATTATGGTGTGTATTTTTTATCCTAAATATTTTTGTGAAGAAATAATTTTTTTGGTATAATAACAATCTTTTTTTTTTTTATAATAACAAATTTAGAGTTAAATAGGAGAGAATGTGTAAGTTTGTCCATCGTCTCTTTTTTTTTTAATAAAAATGGAAGTAAAAAATCATGTTCTAAATAGAAAAATAATGTTGGCTATAATAAAAAAAAATGAACATGTTGTAAAGTAATTAGAAGTAAACCAAATGTAGTAAGATGTTTAAATATTATAGTTTGGTTATTGATAAAATATTTTAAATCAATTAATATTGACATGTAATTAAAAATAAAAATATGTTAATAACAAAAAAAACTATTTTGATTTGTGTAATAAATGTTAGAATTAATGGAGAAATATGTCTTAAGAGAAAGTTAGTTCATTAATTAAATATATCTCTTTAATTAGAATTTAGTTCCTATTCATTTGCAGGTTGTTCTAAGATCCCTATTTGATCAGTGTAAATTATATATATTCATGTGTGTAATGAAAGGATCTAAACGTTCTGCCAGTGGTAGTTTTTAGGTGTAGTCCCTCACTTGGAGAGTTGCCCAGTTTATGAATAAAGTTTAATTCTTCAGTTTTTATCATTATCATGGTATCAGATTTTGTAAGTTTGAGAGGACCTGCGAATCCCTGAGTGGGGAGTTGGTGGAAGATCGCAGTTGAAGATCGTAGATCGAGTGATCTGGTCGTTGGTGAATGAAGATCAATTGATCTCATTGTTGACTGTTGGTGGTTGCAGACTGAGTGATTTGGCCATGTGATTGAGCATCATCTTTGGTGAGCGCCGAGTTAGCTGGATGATGCTTGATAAATTGGGGCTGCCTCAACCAACGAGCATGGAGTCCGCTGGGAGGCCGAGCCAAGCAGGTGTGTGGTGATCTGTGGCTGCTCTGGAGATTCCGATCTAGTCGACGGATCAGTGGATCACTCTCAAAGTCATCTGCGTATTTTTTTTTCCCAGAAGAAGCGTGGACTGACCGTGGTAGGGCGACAACCTGTAGATCAGTTCCCGTGCCAGTGGTGGCGTTTCTCGTGACACTGTAATCGTGGAGCTGCAAGGTGGAGGTTGTTGGCTGAGCGGTGGACTATGGCAGAGGAGGAGCTCAGAGTGAGGGAAAGAGCTCTCTAGGTGGCACAGTGGAGGTGTGGTGAGGCCCGAATGCTACAAATCAGTGGATCATTGCGTGAAGGGTGCAGATCGCTGCGAGCCTGCATGAAGAAAAGTTTTGGGCTCAGCAGCTTAGCAGCCATCGGATGGAATCACATGTCAGTCTGCACAGGAGGCTTGTGAATTGGGCGAGGTTAACTCATTGAAACCTGCGTTATTGGTGGAAGGAGCTAGTGGTGAAGTGCTAGTTGCCGCCTTGGAGAAGATGAGACGAACTTCCTGTACAATGACTTGTTGAGAAAAGAGAGTTGGAGTTAGAGAAACCTGTTCGAAATCTCCATCCCTTTGTCAAGTCGATTTTGTTCGAGCTTGTGGACGAGTGGATCTAGTTTTTAGTTAAAATTGTCATGGATCTACTGAGATCTGTGGCGTGGGAGAGGACGACGAGCGGATTGTTGTTGAAGATGAGGCGGCGCCCAAGAAGGATCTTCCCACCATAATTTTTAACTCTTCATTGTTCAAAGTCAAAGTCATTGTGAAGCTGCCTATTATGTTTATGCTAGTGCGGGTTTTGCAGAGCGTTGGTGTTGGGAGAGGCCGTCGACTTAATGGTTTGATCAAATAGAGAAGAACATATTTGTGAAAGTTGTCTGTTGTATATCGTGTAAAATAGTTGAGCCCAGCATGGAGCACTGTAATGCAAATTGGTCAATTACTCCAGCTCTTTCAATCAGCATGACAGATACGTGAGATCTGTAACAGATAAGGATATTTCTATTGCTTTGATTTCTCCTTAGCCTGAGTACTTCAGTTCAACGTTGGAACCAATTGGTGGAGGTAGATTGGATCAGATCTCCCCCTACTCATTGAAAGTGAAGCGTGTGGAACTCTGAAAGTTATAATCCGCTGGAATTTTGGGAGATTTATAATTTCAAAGTTGTAAGGGCAGAAGATCGAAGTATATCTACGTTTGCGCTTCATTCAGCAAGATTAAGACTAGAGAGTGCCACCGAGCTATGGTTTTTTCAATGGTCATGATCCAAGATCTGTGTGCATGAAAGAAGCGAGACCAAGATAGGCCAAAGGTGTGAATGTGTGAGGGCATTCCTTCATTTGATTGGAGCTGCAGTGTGAGGGCATTCCTTCATTTAATGACAACAAATTTGGTTCGAGGTTCTCCACATTTGAAGAGGTACATGTGTTTGCTTTATCATATAATTCATTGTCTTATATTTTTTTGGTAATTGAAGTCAAATATATGCATGTTGTACATTCATTCCTCACCAGAAAGCTTTGTTTATCATTCTCTCGTTTCTACATATAGAAATTTGTTTGTGCTTGAAATTATGGTGCTTTCAATTTTTCTTTGCATGAGAGGTGTATCATATATTACCGATTTCCAGTACCTTGATTTGATATACTTGTTGATATTGGTTTCGCTACCTTTGGTTGGAAAATAAGAATTTTTGATTTCCTTGATGACCTACAATGACTATTGGTGGTATAATTATAGTTATCCTTTCTGGTTACTTCCATGATGACAATGTAGCATCATGTAATATCTAGATAGAATTATAAAATATAAAAGAGAAAACAAGATAAATATTTTTGGCTAATCATACATACCTCTATACCAAGCATACATGCTATAAAATATAGAAGAGAAAACAAGATAAATATTTTTGCCTAATCATACATACCTCTATACCAAGCATGCATGCCTTCTTTTCAGAAGAAAACCAATATTACAATATTCAAAATATACATTCATACACGAATGGTCCTATGAGTAACTTTCACATCATATAATTTCGACTTTACACTGAGATGAAATGGAAGCTAAACCACATACTTAATCTAACTAGTTATCTTACAAAAAAAGTTGACAAATCACACACCACATGCTTGTAACATAATTCTAAATACAATTATCTAAGCTAAGGTTAATTGATCCAGAGCTGTGTCTTTTGCCCCAAAATAATGTGCTTCTTTTCCTTATATGTCACTCTAAAAAAATGTTTTATTAATTCTCATCTTCTTCTGAATTGCACGATTTGACGTGATTTTAATATGTTTGGATATGGACTTTTTAGTCAACTTGATATTGGTTGATCATGTGACTTGCAATTGGCTGGTTCCATATGTTGACTATGATATCTACAATCGATGACCTTAATTATCTAGAGACGATGGAGAAATAATATATTGTTAATGCTCCATATGTTTTTCTGCCTGTTGGAAGGTATTTTCTTGTTCCATGCATGTAGGATTATTAGAAATTGTCAGTTACATTTTGGTGTGTTTGCATGTTGCTCAGATCATTGTAAGGAATTTTCTAACATGGATACAAATAAGTTCACAACCAAAAGTTATACATATCACATCATCTCTATAGTTTGCTTGGTGTGTAGATCATTGAATTTAATCATTATGTTGTTGGTAATGTATACTTCGAACATACTTTTCTAGAAACTTAAATTGGCAGTTTTTGTTGTCGATAATATCATTTCTCTTTGTTGACATTCCTTCAAAGATGAGTGGTGAAGAGAAAGCTCATGGTAGCTCAGTGAGGCGTTTGTGGTTTGTATATTTTCTATGGGTTGAGATTGGTTTTATTTAAGAAAGGATATATAGGTATCATCGAAGCATTACTCTTAGGAAAACCACGTTTGTTCAGGGTATTACATGATCATGGTTGCTAAAACAACTATTGATTTACATGTGGGTTAGTTCTGAATTTTTTGGATTGGAAGAAGAGGAGTATAGTTTGTACGCAAATGGCTTAACATAATGAGAACATTGGAAATCTAAAAATAGAACAATTAAAATGTTTCTTTAAAGAACATTTTATTAACATTATAGGAAAAGTACATTTATGGAACAAACAAATAGATTTATTTCTTTTAGGAAAAACCACTAGGAAAGGAATTAGAAAACATCCTTGTAGACTAGATTGAGAGTTGTGAGGTTAGCATTAAATAAAAAGGCAACTGCCACCCTATAAATAACTACATTCTTTTGCTTGAATATCATTCTAAAAAATTAAAATACAATTTAATTTGAAATGTAGAAAGTTCCTTAGCATAAACTTCAATATCATCCTCCACCATTCAATGTAGTAATGTCAAAGTTAAATAAAAAAATATGGAAAATAGTTCTTCTATACCTTAATGATATTATCAAGTTTTCTTATTCATCTAAAATAAGTTTGAGAATTTAACTCGAAGTTTCTTAAGAGGGTGCTCGATCTTTCAAATATGATAAAATCAACATGGGGATAGGTGGGCAAAGAGATGCTTGACCATTTCAATAGATAGAGTTTCTTTCAAATCCTACGAGAATATTAGGCATGTCCTAATATTATAGAAATACTTAAAAGAAGGGCTCTATAGGGTGGAAAGAATAGGTGGGTGAAAATATGACAGTAAGGATGGAGTTTCTTTCAAACACTGTGTGCTAGGATGGATGATTATTATTTAGAGTTTGGATGTTAAATTCAACCTCATCACTAGATGTCTAGACGGACTCTATCATTTGCCTCAAAGAAGAGACAATGAAACATACCTTTTGGAATTGTATGTTTCATAGAATTCACAATGTTATTTCATATGTTTTAAAGAGGCCATTTAATGGAAATGTTTCATGGAATATACAATCTTTTATATATTTCAATGCAAGATGTATGCTTCACGGAAGACTATGTAAGTTAGCCTAGTATTTTTTGGAATAGCTTGTGTTATGATATGTAATACCAATTATGGGCCCACTTGTGGAAAGGAACAATTGCTAGGGACAATTGCATAGTATGATTCTTTGGAGGTGGATTTGGAATACTATTTGTCTTTATATGCCACTTATTCTTACTAAAAGGTAGATTCAAAGTGACCCAATGAATGTCAAAGGGTTCTATGAACTTGATCCTTGAGGTTTGAAATCAATGGACCTCAAAAAAATTTCAAATTTGGCTAAGGTTCGATTCAGGTTTTCTTTCCTCTGTTTGGGTCAACCTCGTTATCTTTTAGTAAATATTTTTCAATGTGTTTTCAAATGACAGTCGAATGAAATACTATGAATTGTACTCCTGGACCTCCATACATACGTCAAATGTGCCATTTGTGATTCTTTTGATGTATATGAATATGGATGGTGTGGATGCGAGGTTACATAAGCCACCAATTGCCAATCATTGTTAATATTTGAAGTCACTAACTAAGCCGCGAATTGGAAATTGTGATTTTAATAAGACATAGTTAAATAAGCTATTGGTTGTGCTAATAGATTATGATACATATTATATTATATTAATATTAAGTAAAACATTAATTATTATTAATTTTTTAAGACATAATATAGATTTTTTTTTTTCCCTGTGAAAAGTCACATCTTTAGAATAAAGAAACTACTTTTGCAAATGCATTGTTAACAATTCAGCATAGCTACCTTCATTTCCATCAAAACTGTGTTTTCCATGACAAAGTTATATATATATATATATATAAATATATATATAATAATATATATAATAATATATCCGAACTTAATGGATAAGCTCACCGAAAACTTTTGAGAAATTGGGAAGGACTATAATGGAATGTCATGGAATATTGAATCTTTGTATATTTCAATGGAAGATGTATGTTTGAAGGAAAATATTTTAAGGTAGCTTGGTATTTTTTGGAATAGGATGTAATAGGATATGTAATACCAATTATGGGCCCACTTGTGGAAAGGGGAAATTCCTAGGGACAACTGCATAATATGATTATTTGGAAGCAAATTTGGAGTACTATTTGTCTTTATATGCCACTTATTCTTATTGAAAGGTAGATTCAAAGCAACCCAATAAATGTCAAAGGGTTCCTTGAAGTTAGATCCTCAAGGTTTGAAAATCGATGAACCTCAAAACAAAATTCAGATTTGGCTAAGGTTCGATTCAGTTTTTCTTTCCTCTATTTGGTTCAACCTCGTTGTCTTTTAATAAATAATTTTTAACACACATATATATCTTAACATAATGGAAAATTTGAATTTGAATCATACCTAATCAATGCCAAACTTTAATTGTGTGACATATCCTTTAATTAAGACTTCTTGAAGCTGAATTTAGTATCAAATTTTGAAGTCAAGTTAGTGGATATTATTATATAATACCACCAAAGTAGACTTTTGGAATGGATATTTATTCATTCAAGGTTGGAGCTAAAGCTCTTGACACTTTAGATCCTTGAGGTTTGAAGATAAATGAACCTCAAAACAAAGTTCAAATTTGGCTAAGTTTTGATTCAAGTTTGCTTTCATTTGTTTGGTTCAACCTCGTTCTCTTTTAATAAATAGTTTTCAACATGTTTTTAGATGGTAGTCGAATGAAATGTTATGAAATGTGCCCCTCGACCTCCATACATACGTAAAATGTGCCATTTGTGATTATTTTGATGTATATGACTATGGATGGTGTGGATGCAAGGTTAGGTAAGCCACCAGTTGCTAATCATCTTTAATATTTGAAGTCATTAACTAAGCCACCAATTCTCAATTATGATTTTAATAAGAGAAAAATAAGTGGTTAGTAGTGCTAATAAATTATAATTACATATTTATTATATTATATAAATATAATATGAACATAAAATTATATATTACTTTCCATAATATATGATGGAAAACTTCATCCAAACCATTTCAGAAGATTTGAATTTGAATTGAACCTAATCATTCCTGAACTTGAATTGTCTGACATACCCTTTAATTGAAACTCCTTGAAGCTGAATATAGTATCAACATTCGAAGTCAAGTTATTGGATATTATCATATAATATAATACAAGTAGACTTTTTGAATGGATATTGATTCATTCAAGGTTGGAGCTTAAGGTCCTTGACACTCCTTGCTCTTATTGGTCAAGGAAGCCATCATGGGTAACACTGAGTCCATAGATAAAATATTTTTTTAATAGTCTTGTGTTTTAATATAAGAATCATTTCTTTTTATTTAAAGGGAAGAAACATTATGTGAGATTGAAGGGGACAAGAATTATAAAGAGAAATCCAAAGTGAATTCTAGCTTGTGTGGAGAGATATAGAATGAATTATATCTCCACATGAAGAAGTGAGGTTGAAATTGCTCTAGTATTTTGTCCTTTTTAATCTAGTATCTTGAAGTTTGGAAGTTGTTCTAGTAATCAATTAAGTTGGACAACTAGTTGCTAATCATATTTAATATTTGAATTCATTAACTAAGCCACCAACTCGAAATTATGATTTTAATAAGAGATAAATAAGTTGTTGGTTGTGCTAATAAATTATAATTACATATTTATTATATTACATAAATATAATACAAACATAAATTTATATATTATTTTCTATAATATATAATGGAAAACCTCACCGAAACCATTTCGGAAAATTTGAATTTAAATCAAACCTAATCATTCCTGAACTTGAATTGTGCGACACAGCCCTTGATTGGAACTCCTTGAAGCTGAATTTAGCATCAATTTTCGAATTCAAGTTAGTGGATGCTATCATATAATACAACCAAAGTAGACTTTTACAATGGATATTGATCATTCAAGGTTGGAGCTTAAGGCCCTTGACACTCATTCTTATTGGTCAAGGAAGCCATCATGAGTAACACTTAGTCCATAGATACACTATTTTTTGTAATAGTCTTGTTTTTACTTGCAATATAAGAACCACCACTTTCCCTTTATAGGGAAGCAACATTATGTGAGATTGAAGGGTACAAAACTCATAAAGGGAAGAAACATTATGTGGGATTTAAGGGGACAAGAATTACAAAAAAAAAATCTGGAGTCTAGCTTGTGTGGAGAGATATAGAATGAATTAAATATCGACATGAAGAAGTGAGGTTGAAATTGCTATAGTAGTTAGTCATTTATAATATAGTATGTTGAATTTTGGAAGTTCTTCTAGTCATCAAATAAGTTGGAAAATATTTGATTTGGACAATTAAAATTTGTTAGAGAGCATTTAGGTATGACCATGCCTTGAATTATTTTGCAAATGGAACTAATTTCTAAATATGGATGGTAAGAAAAGTAATGTAAATTAGCCAAACTTTGTGTTTATAATTTTAACATCTGTTTAATGGTTTCATTTTAGGGTCATTGTTATTGACTGTTATATTTTGACATCTTCAAATAAATAATAATGAGAATCACTCCTAATTAGTTTTCTAGCCCTGTAGCGAGTAGGATTCAATCATATAACTCATTATTCATAATTGCATCATATATACTTACTCTTTTTTATTTTTTGACATGCAAATAAGTCTTTTAAATGCAAATTTTTATCTTTCACAAGAGATATACATGATTCACAAGGTTAGAAATCAATCTTTGGTGTAATTGGATATTTTAGGTTTGATAATGATAGATCATTTATAGGCTATAAATGTCTTCAAAGTTTCACTTCTATTATAGTATTCAACTGAACATATTGAGTATCTTATGTGTAACTATTTTTACCTCCACCCATTGCTCATAACTTCCATAGCCATTAGGTAGGGAGATGCAGTTTCATTGCTATTTTGCTTGTTTAGTAAAATATTTGCCAAGACTTAACAATTTTTTATAACTTATCGAATTTTTTATAAAGTTTCAAGGCATAATTTTTTTAAAGTCTAATTCTTTAAAGGGTGCTAGCTCAAAGGAAGAACATCTGCTTTACAAGCAGGAAGTTGATGGTTTGATTCCATCACGCCCTGATATTCATATGGAATTGTGATAATTAGTTTTTGGTGACAAAGGATCTTTTGACCATCAACAATGAGCTTATGGTGACATTTTTCGACCCTCACCAAAATATGAAATGGTTATGGTCAATGAACGACACCATATATAGGCATCAATAATGATGACCATAAAAAGACTATCACTATAAATCACTTTTGTTGATATGAAATAGTGACGATCACTATCTTTCATTATAATCATTATCCGTGACAAACCTTGAATGTCACTACACCACCTATGCTTTTGGTAATGTGGCCTTTGGTGATGTTCAATTTTTGGTGACAAAGGCTCTTTTGACTGTCACCAATGAGATTATGGTGACATTTTTTTACCCTCACCAAAAT
The DNA here is from genome assembly GCA_000404065.3 of Pinus taeda. Lineage (NCBI taxonomy): Eukaryota > Viridiplantae > Streptophyta > Pinopsida > Pinales > Pinaceae > Pinus > Pinus taeda. Next base: position 93,197 of record APFE030712493.1, read on the forward strand.
ATGAAATGGTGAGGGTCAATGAACATTGCCATATATATGCATAAATAGTGATGACCATTAAAGGTCCATCACAATAAATCGTTGTTGTTCATATGAAATGGTGACGATCATTATCCATCATTATACTCATTATTCGTGACAGACCTTGAATGTCACCACAACACCTATATTTTTTATGACACCACCTTTGGTGACGTTCAATTTTTTTGTGACAGATGCTAAGGTTCATAACCATTGCTCATATGAAATGGGGATGGTCGCTATCCATCATTATAAATCATTATTGGTGATGGAATTTGAATGTCACCACAACACCTATACTTTTGGCGATGCCACCTTTGGTGACGTTCAGGTTTTGGTGATGGAGACTCTTTTTACCATCACCAATGAGCTTATGGTGACATTTTTTGACCCTCACCAATGTCCTTTTTTCTTGTAGTGACTCCCACAAATTTTCCCAACAAAAGATTTCAATTGGGAATTCTTCCAACAAATAAGATAGAACCACCATAACATGATATATAATAAGGAAAAAATGAACCTTGGTGATGAATATATTGAGGTAAGTAGAAATCATATCCTGCCATATATAAAAGACTGATAATATTATCTCCAAGTATATAGTCCACGTGATTCTTGGAAAAGTGATGCTTAGGATGAATTTCAAGGCCATGTACTTCACCAATAACCTTGTTTGAACCACTCAAACTACCTTGGGCCAATAATATGGTTGTCTCGGCCCATTCAAGAGCACTAATTTTTTCCTTAGCAACCTGCATGTTAGGGTTTTCATAGCATCTATACTCATAACTTGTGTATTTACCCTCTTGGAATGCAATCATTTCAGTATTTTTTTTGAAAGTATATGTAGATGTATGAACAATTGGAGTAGCAATTGAATTGGTGACTATAACACATCTTGTCTGTTGACAAGAATGGATGGCAAGGGTACCATTGAAGGTAATAAAGTCCTTCTCCAACAAAACTCCACTGACTTATACACTATTACTACAACTAAGCACGAAGGCCTCCTCAACATTCACAGAGGCCAAGGACACTGGAATATTTGTGATAGAAGACACCATGGCCACCTACAAAATTTTGATGTTACTATAGTTTTAGCGAACCTTTATGCTCATTTTCCTCACGAAATTGAGAGGGAACCTCAAAATCAGGGGTGTTGAAGCTCTAGAGAAGGCAACCTTGTTCAAGAATCCCTTTGGCAGGGAGCTTTTGTATTTAGACTACTCATGTTTTGTAGAGTCCAAGGGATCCACTACTCTAAGCTTTGACAAATGGAAGATGATGATTTTGATATTTGCCAGGAGAATTTCTAAAATACAATGAGAAGAACCTGCTCAACAACATCATATCTCACAGATGGAATGTGAATTAAAGGATTGTAAACATAAATGAGGAAGTGACTGAGGACTCCAAGACTCAAATCTTGTTGCAACTCACTAAAAACACAATGATGATAATCAATCATAGATGGAACAAAATAAATAATGTAGAGAGAAACAACATTTTTAGTTTGCAATGTTGCATTATACAAAAAATAGTTTTAGTTGATATCCCATTCTAATCCATCTTCTATATGTTACCATTCCATTCATTCTCATGTATGTTGGGATGCATCCCTTTTCCATTAGCTTCTTTCCTATCTCAAATTCTTGGAGGCATATCCATCAACGTGGTGGCCTTATCTATTTACAAAATATCCATCCATCAGAGGTACAATGGTTGTCTTGTGTGTTAACAGCAAATTGAATGGGCAACCTCCAGTTATAACTGTCGATTGGATGGTCACTTGCAAGCCATGGATGATGAGATTTCAATGTTCACAACAAAATAATTCCCAAATCCATTGAGATCATGTAGATCTAATGAATAGACTAGAAATCATAAGGTTAGATCTATGGCGGTGGATGGTTAGGCAACACAATAGATAATGGTGGTTGTGGCGACTACAAGGAAGTGGAAGCAGAGCAGCTTGAGCACCTCTTAGACTTGATGGTGTTATACATATTAAAAATTGTGGGAATATCAAGTCGTTTTAGGCTGTAATTTTGGGTGTTAAAACTACAAATCGTGTGTGCAAAAACTTCATACTTTTGCTACTGACACCTAGGGTTCACCTCAACTGCTAGGGTTCACAGAATGTATAAGGCTCACTTCTGCCATTGTTTGCCTTTATAGAACTCTGATTGCCATGGAGTCATAAACTAGCTTCGATACCACTGATCCAGATCTTGGGAGGGGCCAAGATCTAGGAGACCTACACACTGAACACTACACACAAAGAAAGAACACAATATTCAAGAATAAATAAAGGAGATAACCATTAATCATTTAAGAAACCATTTATTCAATGAGAGAAGTTTTTCGCTGCTACATTATGGAGGACCTAGTTGTGCTTATACAAAATGAGACTAATTATTTATAGCCTTATTGAGTTACAATACCATGGGTGAATTTCCATTCGAATCATGTAAGATGTTAAGATTTTGATTAGACATATATGTAGTGAAGTGACACATGGAGTTATCAAGTTGTGAAATGAACCAATTGGATAGGTACTAATGTGGTAGTTGTATTGGTATCTTAGCTTAAGGGTGGGAATGTGAGAATGTGACATGGTTGATGAACCATCTTCATGAAAAGGTTTCCTAGATAGTTGGCAGATATAGTGGCTAGTTACACATTCATTGTGGTAGCTAGTAATATTTTTATATGGATTTCAATAGAAAGTGAGTGGGACTAAGTTAATCTCCCTAAGTAAAGTTTAAGTTGGGAATTGTTAGGGTGGTTCGGGTAAACTTGACCTGATTAAGCTACCAACGATTTTAAGGCTCCAAGTTTATGACAACCCATGGTATTCTTTTGGTATATAACCTATTTAAAAATGGAAAGCCTCCATGTAAATTTTTCCTTATGACCATCGAGATCCCAAGGAGCAGTGTCTTTAGACACCACCACTAATCTCGGTTTCATCATCCTAACAAAATATACCTATTTTTTATATAGCATTGTCTTTTAAACTAAACATGATATTATTTTTGTGCTTAAGATGTAATAACGAAGAAAATATTAACAATGGGGTCGAAAGTGGTTATAGAATTTGGCCCAGAGTAGTTTAAGGTGAAGGAATAACTTTAGTTTTACATACTAAGAAAATGATTTAAAATTCTAATTTTCTTATTCAAAAACTTATTATTAAAATAAATGTATTTGAATATTTATATGTTTATCTATATTATGATAATGAATAAATATTTGAATAAAAATATTGTTAGTATTATATTACTATAATAATTTTAAAAATAGATATATTCTATCAAGTATTTTAATATAATAATATTAAATATTAAACATATGTTTTTTTAATGTTTTGGTGAAAAATCTCATTGTTTAGATTTTTTAAATGTTCAATACCGCTCTAGACTATTATTAGTCTATATCAATCGCAACATTGGATTTACCAAATGGATAGAAGATCCAATCTCTTTTCATTATAAAAGAGGTTTTTTATGTTTCGGTGGAAAAATCTCATTGTTTAGATTTTTTAAAATGTTGTTAAAAAAGTTATAGACTATTATTAGTCTATATCAATCTCAACATTGGATTTACCAAATGGATAAAAGATCAAATCTCTTTTCATTCTAAAAGAGATTTACATATTTGATCTTTGTAGCTCTAGAATTTAGAGTTTATATATATATATATATATATATATATATATATATTATATATATAATATATACAAAAATGACAAACTATATATATAAAATTGACGTATATATATATAAAATTGTCAGAACCATATATTATACACCTACCATTAACAAAACTATATATAAACAAAATCATAGTTTATCAAAACTTTAACCGAAAAAATTAGAAAAACAATAAATTAACTATTTTACCATTATTTTATTTTATTTTTATATAATTTAAGTTATTCAATATATTTATATAACATAATATTATAACATCTTCTCTACACTGAGCGTACTGGAGAACACCTTTGCTTAATAATAAGTTCTCATTTCAATAATTTGTATAAACTGACATTGAGAAATAGATTAATTATCTCAATAAAATAATTTATAACTTAAAATCATGAGAAATAAAAATTTCTATAATTTCATAAATTACCATTTTCCTCTAAACTATTCTTCTTAATATAATATCATGGTTGATCATTAAAAACAGCTGATTTAAAAAATAAATAAAAACTAAAACATATAAAACTTATCTCAAATAGATAATTATAATAATATGTTTTATAATAAAGATAACTAAATCATAATAACATATCCAATTGTCTGCAACATTTTTTCATATCATTATTTTAATTCTAATTTTTACAAGTTAAAAATAGTGAAGACGCTCAATATAATGCTATTTTTAATGTTTATTTTAACGGATTAAATAATAAAAATACTAACAGCTTTTCAAAACTTACCGTCATGAATAATATTTATAAAAATAATTATTTTTATTAAAAATTTATCGTTTTATATAAATGAAGCAATTTAAATGATCGAATAATCCAACGAAACTAATAAAAAGGCTATAAGCTAATTTTTCGAAGTATTCAAAAAGAAAATTAATTCCATTATTTGTCGATAATCATTAAAAAAAAATATTAAAAAAAAAAAAAAGCAGTTGTGTATAATGAAATTTTTTGGAAATTTTTTTGGTGGGTTTTTCGGTTAAAATTTGGGAGGAATTTATTGGAATCCCAAGTTTGGAATCCCAAATTTGATAGCTAGTTTCTGCACAATCAAAGTGCCCCAGGATTTTTCAGAGTGCTGAATCCAAATATGCAGTTAAAATGGTTTTTTAACTGCAACAAATCAAGATTTAACCTCAATTTCCTCCACCGGATTCCGTCACTGAAATCTCCAAAAAATCGCGTTATAGACCACTCCAAAAAACACTTTCCGTAAAAAAACATTTAATCATAAAAATCACATTTGATTACGTCATATTCTTCATCATACTTATAAATTTAATATTATGAACCTACTAGAAGCATCGACTGCCGGAATTATAATAATCCACATCTTCGGTCGGTATAAGAAATCAACATAAATAAATTGTTATTTTTTGTAACGTGCCTCACCGTACATAGTAAAAGGTACTTGATAATTACTTGTCAACACATATCTAACTCCTTCCACACAAGAAGGGACCTAACTCCTCCCGCACCGGAAGGGACCATAAATCTTTTTAATTGGACGACATTTCCACCGACGAAAACGACTGATGCGCAGTAAAGATATTTATGTCTTATATTTATAAGCTTTAAATTGGAAATCTATTATAATTTAATTATTAGTGAGAATAGTTATGTTGTATTATGTTATTTTTGAATTTGTCTTTTTCTAAATTTGATGACATGGTGTGTTAAGTTATTTTTGACTTTGTATTGGTTCAGACTTGATTACATGATTTGGGTTTGGGTGTGATTATAATGTTTTATTATTTAAATTATATTTTAAATACAAGAAATTGATTTATATATTTTTTAAAAAAATTTGAAATATTAGAATTTTAGAGATTTGCCATAGAATTAATTAGATTTTAAGTAATATGAAAAGAATAAATATTTATTTCGGAAAAAAAAAAGAAAATTGTTTTAATAAATTATTAAGGAAAAAGTTTTATTTCTTTAAAATGAATGGTTAGCAATTTATAAACAAGGTAAAATTTCATCCGCATGGGGTAGCTCAAGTGGCAATGGCCATGGAAATGAAGTTTCACCCAACCTGAGATTTTGGGTTCGATTCTTGTGCTACCCTCCCTCCCATTTTGGGAAGTCTCACCCAACCTGAGATTTTGGGTTCAATTCTTGTGCTACCCTCCCTCCCATTTTGGGATTTTTGGTTTCGATTCTCCCTCCCATTTTGGGTTCTACCCTCCCTCCTATTTTGGGATTTTGGGTTCGATTCTCCCTCCCATTTTGGGTTCGATTCTTGTGCTACCCTCCCTCCCATTTTGGGATTTTGGGTTCGATTCTTGTGCTACCCTCCCCCCATTTTGGGTTTTGGGTTCGATTCTTGTGCTACCCTCCCTCCCATTTTGGGTTCTATTCTTGTGCTACCCTCCCCCCTCGGTTCGATTCTTGTGCTACCCTCCCTCCCATTTTGGGAAGTCTCACCCAACCTGAGATTTTGGGTTCGATTCTTGTGCTACCCTCCCTCCCATTTTGGGATTTTGGGTTCGATTCTCCCTCCCATTTTGGGTTCTACCCTCCCTCCCATTTTGGGATTTTGGGTTCGATTCTTGT
>APFE030712493.1:100466-149714 GCA_000404065.3 Pinus taeda
TTAAGTTTTCTGGTTCATGATGATAAATGGAGTGTACAAACTTAATCTTTTACTTCATTTCTAGAAATTTTAAGAGTATGAATAACTATAAATGGAGTGTTTGCTCTAAATTCTAGACAAACTTAATCTTTTACTTCACTTCTAGAAATTTTAACAATATGAATAATTATAAAAATCTCCAATCTAAAATTATTAACCTAATTTATTATTTAGAGAATGATAATTACCAATTAAATATAATTTTCATTATAATAACTTTTAGTAAAATCATATATTTTTCTCTATTATTTAGTATTAATTTGTACATCCAAACAAAAACTAATTTGATATTATCTTGATTGAAATTTCACATTTTCTATCTTGATTGAAATTTCACATTTTCCTAGAAAAGGAAAATCTATATTTTGTTGTCTTTTGTAATGAGAGGAATAGCAACTAGGTCTCTTACTGTAAATTTTAGGTGAATTGAATCACTATGAGTAAACATTGGAGAGATTTCACTATGAAACAATACTCATATTTACTCCATTAGATAAATTTGACTATGAAATTTTACATTCAAATTTACTTTACATTTTCGTAAACATGCCCAATAAACTACTAAAATACTATACCTGAGATAAATTTCACCGTGAAACTGTACTCATATTTACTCTACCTACATTAAGTGAATTTAACTAAGAAACTTTACATTCAAATTTGCTTTACATTTTCGTAAACATGCCCAATACACTACCAAAATACTATACATGAGATAAATTTGTTCTACATACATTAAGTAAATTTGACTACGAAACTTTACATTCAAATTTACTTTAATAGCCTAATCTAAATCACTGAAACTGAATTTTATTAATTAACAATATGTTTCCGTGCTTTTGAGTTTTGAATATGTTATGAACAAACATGCCGACATCCGTAATTTCATATTACGATTCATGAAATGCAGAGAAATTTGGGTCCAGTGGCTGAAAAAGTAAATGGCCGACGAACACGCTAAATGATGACCACAATGAACATGTGCGCACTGATTTGACAGTCACGCAAGGCCATCAGTGGAACCCGGCGCAAATTTCGATACAGACAATATGGTCCAGAGATTCCATCTCTGTCAGCGCAAATTTTGTACCATGGTAGCAGGGTCGTCGGCGACGAAGTGTTTTTAATCGATCGATCATCTGAGTACCGCAAGCCAGCAACAGTTAAGCTCCCTCTCTTGCTCTCTCGTGATTTGGTTTTCTTGGAGATGGAAGGTTTTAAGCTGTGCGTGCCCATCGTTGTCGCTCTGCTAATACCTGCATTGGCAGAAGCTTACTATTTCGATACAAGGAATGGGTTTGGCAGGGGAAGGCACGGGTGGCGCGGCCCGATCGGGACCCGTTACATTGTCGTTGACAAAAATGGGGGAGGACAGTTTGGCAGTGTTCAGTCTGCGGTTGATTCTATTCCAGATGGGAATAGAGAACGCGTTATAATACAAATCAGGCCTGGCTTCTATCAGTAAGTAGTGTATTATTCTCTCTGTATTACCAGATCTGTATCAGTGTCTGGGTGCTCACCCCTCCTACCTCTATATTTTCCTACTTTCTTTTACAACTTTCATGTAACTGCCTACTTGTTTAGCTGTCAAGTGGGATCCAATATTTAAGTTCCTCATTTTGCTTAGTTATTCATTTAGTTGAGATATTTTTGGATTCAGCAGATTTTGGAATATTTTAGAATTTAAAAAACAAAAGTTATTGATTTGATTTATCTAATAGATTTTGGAATATTTCAAAATTTCTAAAATTTATGAAATTTCTAGAATATCTTAGAATATACCATCTATATAAAATTTAAATTTCACAAAATCTTTTTATTTTCAATTTACATGGTTAGAAAATGTACCCATTAGGTTTAGATTTTTTTCTTCATTTTTCTTGCTTGACCTTGTGATCTTTCGATTTATCGTTTTTCTTGCATTTTCTTTTCTAGACAATGTGACTTGAGAATTGAGAATTTCCCTGCTAGATTATTCGAGTTTAAGAACAAATTGGCATACCAAAGTTTATAAGAAGTTTATGAAACTGTCTTTTGAATATGAAAAGTTTATAGAAGATCCTTTTCTATTTCACAGTCCAAACTTTTCCACCATCCGCATCCGTCGCATAACCCCTTCTTTCTTACCAAAATCAACTTGAAATAATAAAGTGTGTTTCGGCTAATATCATTGGAGACTATTAGTCCCTGCTCCGTTGGTTTTTTTGTTAATGACAGTGTAGAAGCTCAACGTTTTCGTGTGTTTCATGACATCTGCTTAAAATTAGTGATGTATCTGTTTACTAACATCGACCAACAGCAATCATAACTCTAATAAATAGTATCAGAGCCAAAAATCTCAAATTCAAAAACACACTAAACTTATGTTGAAAGAGATTGTTGGCTCCCATTAATGTCTTTGCAAAAATAAGACCTGCCCCCTTCCAAAAAATGTGATGCCCAATCCCTGGTCACAGACCAATCAATCCAAAATTGTCCCACTTTTAAGGGGTTCAGTAACTCCAGGCGCTACTGATTAAGTGACAATGACTGCTTATTTTCTTTCTGCAACAAAGATATCTTCCCTTTCAGAACATTATGTCCAGTTTTTAAAATAATTTTACTGGGCCTTAGGCGTACAGTTTTTATATTCCTTAATTTTGATACCCTAGGAGGACTGATGGTGTTTAAGTTGTTTATATTAATTCAGGGAGAAGGTGCTTGTGCCTCTAGGGAAGCCATATATCACATTCCAAGGCGCAGGAATGGAACGCACAGTTATTGAATGGCACAATAAAGCCAGCGATGTCGGCGCAGACGGGCAGGAGCTGCACACTTACAACACGGCCTCTGTCACGGTGTTGGCCAACCATTTTACCGCCAAGAACATCAGCTTCAGGGTACATTAAACTCAGCTTGGCCTCAAATCATTTCTTTCCAAACTTTACAGCAGTTTCCATTACAATTTTCAGCTTGTTAAAAGTTTTTAGAATATAACTGTGTAGAAGAACATTGGATCTCTCTAAAGTTTCTAAAACATTCCACCCATTTAAGGAGTTTTTAAATGAAAGGTTTTTAGTAGACACTCTACCTATTTGAGGAGTTTCTACCCATTTGAGGAGTTTTTAAATGAAAGGGTTAAGATTCTTGTTTTATTTAAAATTTCCTGGGCACTAACAATCTTTCTGGTTCCTGATTATACCCATCAAATCTTCTACTCTTAAAATATCTTTAACTGTGGAAATCTCCAATTATTTATAATTTTCAGCTTATTTTTCTGTCTCCGTACTCATACAGAACTCAGCACCGGCCCCTCTGCCAGGGGTGGAAGGGTGGCAGGCAGTATCCTTCCGCATATCAGGCGACAAAGCATATTTCCTAGGCTGCGGCTTCTACGGAGCTCAGGACACGCTCTGCGACGACGCCGGCCGCCATTTTTTCAAGGAATGCTTCGTTCAGGGATCCATCGACTTCATTTTCGGCAACGGACGATCTATCTATTACGTGCGTACTATTTCGCCTCCGATCCCTCCCAACAAGCTTGTTCGATAACTCCAATTTATAGATCTGTAATTCTAATTCCAAGTTCTGAAATGCAGAAATGTGAGCTGAATTCCATAGCCCGAGTGTTTGGCGCCATAGCTGCTCAAGGCCGGACTACGCCGAACGAGCAGACAGGCTTTATCTTCGTGCACTGTAGAGTGACTGGCACAGGACCACTTTACCTGGGCCGGGCCATGGGACAGTACTCGCGTATTGTCTATGCTTATTCCTACTTCGACGACATAATTGCAGGGTGGGACGACTGGGATCAAACCAGTAAAGAAGGGTGCGTATGAATTAGACAAGCATTTACTTTTTTCAGTGATTACCAGCTCACATACATGATAAACAACTAACCTAATTCATAGGTCTAATGGTTTGTTTAGTTAATTCATCTGGTTTTGATGATAAATTATATTGACTGATTTTCATTAAAAAATTATTTTATCTATTAGTTATATTAAGCAGCCAATAATTATTGTATTGGGTAATTGCAGAACTGTGTTCTTCGGTCTGTATAATTGTTATGGCCCAGGAGCTCGAGCTGCGCGTCGGATTTCATGGGCTCACGAGTTGACACCAGCGCAGGCTCAACCGTTCCTGGTCAAAAGTTACATCAATGGCAGGCATTGGCTTGAGGATTAGTGATTAGCATTACAGCAAATGGATCAACGTTGCCCACAAATCCACAGATGAAAATATATATGGATGCCTTCAAATTCAAAGCAAATAATGAGAATAATCTTGTTATGATTGACTTTGGATAATCCCTTCTCACTCTGTTTGATTCTTTTTCACCGTGTTTGATTCTTTTCGGCTGATAACCCGTCAGTGCCGCGATTTATGCATTTGCTTGTGGAACGCACTTATTTTCAGTTGAAAAAGCGGATCACTATTGCGTTCTGACGCGTATTGTGATTTAGGAAAAGTAATTGTAGTGTTGACTAAATGTGGAGTGGTTTGGAAGCCTTTCCATTTTGCTTTCTAAGCTGTAATTATGTCGATTCTGGCAACGTGGATCTTGAGACTATTAATATTATTAAAAATATTGAATTGAAGAAAGAGGGTCCAGACTTCATATGCTTGATTTGAAGATGAAGCAATCTGCAACTTCTGACTTTTAATATTATCTAATATTACACTGTTGAAAATGCTCGACCACTAATATTATTAAATATTGAAGAGATGAAAGAGGGTCCAGATTTCAGATGTTTGAGTTGAAGAGGAAGCAATCTGCAACTTCTGACCTTTAATATTATTAAATATTAAACTGTTGAAAATGCTCGACATCGTAATGCTTTTGAGTAGGAGGCAACTCGAAACTGTTATTAATTCGTTTAATGGTTATTAATTGGTTAAAGTTGTTTTTAATTTTCCAAATATTTGTGGTTTTATTTAAATTTGGAAAAAAACATCATGGCTTTCAACATTTTTAAAGTGTTTGGTGAGTTTTATTTATACATGTCATGTGGTTAGATGGCTCCAGCCATTAATTTAATAAAGATTAAATGTGTTTTTTTCCTTGACTATTATGGATATGTTATTAGACTATTGAATCCTTTTATATATATATATATATATATAATTATATATATTTATATTTATAATTATAAATATATATATATAGATTATTTTAAGGTTTTAGGTTCAAATTTAAAATAATAGAAAATAGTCACAAAATAACACCACTAATATTAGTTTCACCTAACTATTAAAGATAACACTAATTGATTAATATATTGTGTTTATATAGTATTAATTTTACCTAACCATTGAAGATAACACCAATTGATTATTATATTGTAGTTTTTATTATAAAAGTTTTATTTTAAGTTAAATTAACTTTAATATTACTAATTTAATATTAAACAAATTAAACAAATTGAATTGAAATGAAAGAAGTGAAGCTAAATGCACATCATTCATTGATGTAGTGAATACAAAATATATCATAAGAAACCCAATACTAATGATAAATCTAGAATTTTAGTAGTGTACCTTGTTCTTTTCTTCTTAGTTATGAAATGCAAATATAAAGAAAGTGGAATCATTTCTGATAGTTCCTATGGGCATTATAGCATGTATTGTTGCTACATGATCTTATAATTCCTTTGTTCTAATTCCATATTGCAATCCTAATGTTCTACTTGACTATTGAACAATAAGTAATGCAATAAAATGGGAACCCCTTGTTATTCTAGTGATCCTTTTAAGTCACCATAGTCATCTAGAGTTAGGGTTCTTTTTGCATATGGTTTTGGTTTCCCATGGTTTTGTGCCTGCGGATCGCATACAATGAAGCCTCAAAAGGCTTGGGAAAACTTCATTGTAATGCACCACAGGAGGTGTGTGATGAATGCTCATTTTGCCGACTTGGTTGGGTTTTGGCCAAACAAGTAATGGAATTTTGTTAGTTGGTTTTTCCTTGAATTAGGATTTTCCAAGATAAAACAATGTGTTTATGTTTATTGAAATGTTATTGTTTGTATTATTCTTTCTCTCTATTAAATTTAACATGGTATCGAAGTCAAAGGATTATTTATGGCTTGGCTAATTGAATTTGATGGATATATCAGAGCCAAGTGTTGGATTTAGGGGTATGCCTCTATTTCCACAGATTTATTTTCCCTGGTGAATATCTGAGCTATGGAAAGAGTATTGTGCGGATTGAAGTGCTTTAGAAGGTGCACCTATTGGTGGTATGTTTACTTTGTGTAAAGGACTCTAGGTCTTGGTAAAAGAGCTAATGACAAGAAAATTCAACTAACGCGAGTAAGGATAGATCAACAATGTGCCAAGTTTGGAAAAGACAAGGTAGCCAATGAAGGTAACATATGATTAATAAGAACAAGAATGTAGGTCTTGGAAGAAATGTCATCATTGTTGAAGTCAACTTGGGAAGGTGAGTTCATCTTTACAAAGAGGATCAAGTCAAGATAATCAAGAGGGTTAGTTGCCACTACCACATTGTTTGGGTTGTTGGAAGTGAAAGTGGAGATGAAGGCCTGACAAGATTTTTGATTAGTGGGCATGATGCTGCTAAATTCTAGAAAGATGTGGTGATGCTAAGTGTATAACCAAAGGGCTTTGGTAGGTCGAGGAGAGCATGAAGATAAACAAATAGTGTGAAGGTGAGAGAATGACCATATAAGGGAGAGCAACAACGGATTTTTTTATTTTTTATTTTTAATTATTATAATGGAGTCAAAAAAGTTTGCATGGAAATGTGCATACTATTGTAACACCTAGTAAAGCATGTCTACCCTAGAAAATTACTAGAGTTAGACCTAGGTGATAGGGGCATGTCAAACTAACTAATATCCTTGACATAAAATTTGAGGGGGGTAAGGCCTGAAGGTTAATGGTGTTGGTTCACCTAGCTGTTTTGGATGGATTTGGTGAAGGGAAACCCAAAGTAAAGTTTTAAGTGGGGATTGTTAAGTAAAATTTGACCTAGTGAAAGAGTCAAAGTTTCTCGGTTAAACAACATTGTTTTTGGGTACATGGTTTTAGTTTCCCATGGTTTTGTGCGTGTGGATTGTATGTAATGAATTCTTTAAAAGGCTTGGGAAAACTTCTCTGTAATAGGCCAGGGGAGTTGAACGATGATTGCACACTTGACTGGCTTGCCTTGATTTTGGCCAATGGACTAATGGAATTCTTCTAGTTGGTTTTTCCTTGGATTGAGGTTTTCCAGGATAAAAAAATGTGTTTATGTTTTATGAAATGTTATTGGTTGTACTATTTTTTCTCTCAATAAGTTTTCTCTTAAGTAATTTTAACAAACTTGTGAGGGGTATAACTTCCTCATACAAACATTAATTAAGTGAGCTTCACACTGTTAAAATGTTCTTAATGTGTAGAATGATGTCAAGAGGTTGGGAACTTTGTTACCAAAGTTTTGACCCATGAAAAAAGGGATTTTATTCCTTAAACACTGTTTGTAATTTTTTGAATCCGAAATCATGAAAGTGGGACTTACCATTAAAGTGATCCTTGTAGCCAATAAGTACATTTTTTTCACCTAGGAAATAGTAAAAGAGATGACAAGTTATTTAATAATTCATTTTGGATCATCACCACCTTTTAGAGGCAATACATCCAATTTCAATAACAAAACATCCAAAAGAAGTTTCACCTTTTTCGCTCCTTGCTCACCTCTAAACTCCTATATGGGTATGACATTTTGGGATCATATATTTATTCAATAAATAATAGCTGGATAGAGAGAATACTTATCTCAATGTTTTCCAATAGTTCATACCAAAATATCAGTGTCTTTGGCCATCATTCTTATGAAATTTGGTTACATAACTTGTTTTTCCAATGATATTCGAAGTGGTGAGCATGATACACAAACAAGTTTGAGAGGATGAGAAACAATCATTTTAGTTACCATATATGATGTCATTAAACTATGAAGTGCAATTCATTTGTGCGGGGTTTCATCCCCATCAGGTTATCAGTTCAAATCGCATGGGGATGCTTTGAGCATGGGAGCCACCCGTGGGGGATAAAAATTGTCTCACAAATTATTCTTGGTCAAGCCTCACTCAATCCTAGTGATTGCATCCCACAAGTGGGTATATAATTTTTCCATCAAAAAATTAGGCTAACGACAACCTAAATTTAGCCTAGTTGAGAAAAAGAAGAAGAAAAAATCAAATTAATTACACTAGATAGGTGCTTACATTTTGGAATTAGAAGGGAGCTTCTTGATAGAACAATTGGGATGTGTTCAGTTTTTTTCCTCCCTTTTAATGTCCGCCATCGAAATTTAAACTTGGATATGAATTAACTACTCGAGAAAGAATTGCAGGATATGTAATAAAAGGGAAGCCTCTGATAGATCATTGCCATTTTTGTGCTTTTTACCTCGTATCTAAGCTCTGACACAATTGAAAATTTACTGTCCAAATCAATAGTTCAATCCAGGAGGGTATGCCTATTTGCCTCAATTCCATGTTCATACTAACAGTGGAGCCAATGTGCGGCTCCTTTCCCTGATCTACACTTCATCTAAAAAAGGAAGAGAAACATTGTTTTTGGTGTTCGAATTGAGAAAGACAAGTGCCAAGAATTTGTCAAAGTATTCCGCGATTGGTCTTTGGGCATATCGTTATATTAATACTCACAACATTTCGATTTTCCTTTGATAAATAGATTACAAAAGTCTCAAATCTAACAAATGGATTTTTTTTCTAGTGTGTCTAGGGAATGGATATCCACAAGGTTATCAGAAAAATTATGGGGCTACTACTAATCTTTTTGGATATTCTCAATTTCATCAAACACTTGAGAAATCATAAGCTCAACCATTGAAGAAAATTCACGGAATGGGATTAGTATTGGTCTGCATTACCTAAAAAAGAAAAATCGACTAAGTTAATTGCCTACCTTTTTACATATCTTTTTTCACTTTATGTTTCCTATCATACGAATAAATTTTCCTCTAAAGATATATATATATGGTCTCTTTATAAATAAATGTTGATAGATACTGAAATAAAACTATCGACATTCATCAACTACTTTCTAACTTTTATATATATTAGCTTATCCGTATAACAACTACATTTATTGTTGGGTTCTTTATTTCCGAATCTTCCAAGATATCATGCCAATGACAGCTATAACATAGGAGAATATATATTATATTGAACTGAATGATCACTTTATAGGACTGCCAATGTGTGGGCCATTTTCACACATGATTTTGTTAGATTAGCAGTTTGGACGTTGGATTCTAAAGATAATAGTCCTGGAGAGGTAGTTGAATGTTGGATTCTTATGATAATATTTTTAAATTCTGGTTATGGATGTTGACGAAATAACTCTCATTGTTGATTGTTAGCATGATCAGATATAATTAGTTACATTGGATTCTATGTGATTTGTATTTCTGATGCTGCGTAATGGTTATGTTATTTCTATTAAGAGAAGCAATAATAGCTTTTCCCTCCCTTTTCGTAGACAAGTCATTGGATGTTGATGGAATGCTTTGATTACGCTACCTAACTATCATATTCAGTCTTCCTCACATAATAAAAGTCGCTAATTTAGTACTCACTTTAAAATGTGCTAAAAAAATCATACCTAAACGTTTTACTAATCAGATTTTTATTAAAAAGGTGGCGAAAAGTCAATCATATACATTTTACTCATTAGTGTATTTTTTTGATATAAAAATAAAAGATTTACATAGTAGTAAATACGATGTTGTTATCATCAATAATGATCCTAGCATTGCAAATAAATCGAAAATTTTAAGCCACGGAATTATTTTTAAATGTGAGAATTTTTATTTATTTATTTATTTATATTATTTTTAATAAATTGGTTGTCATTTGAAATAAATGAATATAATAACTAAAAATACAATATTTATTTAAAAATTAATATAACGATTTAAAATATATAACAATTCAATATGGAATATTATTTTTAATTATTAGTAAATTAACATATATTTAAGAAATTGCTTCGCCCATATTTATTAATATTTAGAAAAAAAATGATCATAAAGATAGTGTTTTCTAGTGGAAGTAGAAGTAGTTAAGGACGAAAAAGGTGATATCATTTGCAAGATGGTACTCCACAAAGCAATACGATAGGAGCCGTCACCTCCTTTTCTTGAGCACTGGTGTGGAGCCACAATTGAGATTGCTAACAAGCATGAGCTGGTGTTGATGAACCTCAAGTGTAAAAAAATCTCCCAATATGAAGACTTTCATCGTGATTGGACACAAGGAATTTATGAAGTAAAAGAAATCCAAAAGGCATTATGGAAGCAGATCTATCTTGTTGCTCTACCTTCTAAATTCGTTGAGTATATCCAAAGGAAAGAAATCTTCCAGAATTCTTTTGAAGCATACACTTGGGGCGAAATTTATTGCAACATCACCAAAGCACTGGTAGGACTTTGCACCAGCATGAGCATGAACAAATCAATGCAAAAGATGTCAAGACTGCCAAACAACAAATCAATTTGCAGTAAGTATGGGCTTGAAATTGATGATCCAATTGTTTAGAGAAGAAATAGTAAGAAAAGCAACAAAAAGGCCCAGAGGCAGTCTACAAAAAATTCAAAGGTTCGTGCTTACAGAACAAACTAGCAGAAGAAAGGATCTTATAGATATGTCCCTAAAACTCATTATTATGAAGAAAAAGATATCCATCTTAAAACACAAATACATGATGGAATATTATGTTGGTTATGTGGCCAAAAGGGACATACATCAAATAAATGTCCTAAAGGTAAATAATCTAAGATGAATAGAGGTAAGAAATCACAAGAATTTTCCTCACGAAGGTTCCAGAAAGAGACAAGGTGGTCTCTTGTAATCACCTTCAAAGAAGAAGTGCATTTAATGAAAAATGATTGTTGCAACACTTCAGAAACAACAAGCACCGCCTCCTATAATTCTGATTCCAACATTGGGCATGTAAATATATAGCAATGTGAATGTATAGAATCTGAAGATTGCAACTGCAATAATTCAGAGTTAGAATCAATCCTTAGTTCATAGGAAGAGACTGAACTCAGGCGAAATAAGGAAAAAGAAAAAAATTGTATGGCACAAACCATTGAAGATGATGAATCAAATGTCCTGTCCAGTATCAAAATGTTGGTAGAAGGAGAAATGAAAGAAAAGTTGTTAGATGCTTTTCTACATACAATGCACAAAGAATAGGGCAACAATAGTTCAAAGAAAAATCCGGTGAAAGCCCTATTTTTAGATGATTCCTATGAAAAGAACACCAGAGCTTTTCAAAGAAATAAGGAGCATACTGAGCCAAGGTCTTTAACCTTGGGAGAAGTCAGCACAGAAATATACCATCTCAAAAAGGAAGTTTCTAGCTTGAAAGCACATACCTCTCAAATAGAAAACAAGAAGGAACTTATTAAGAGTGCTAATGTAGAGATCTACGAAGACAAATCTTATTCTGGAATGGGATTTGGAGAAATGAAAATAATGATAATCCAATATCAGCAACATCATGTTTTGTTGAACATCAATATCCAAAGAGAAAAGTTCACTTTAAGAATTTTGATTGATTCAAGCGCGGATATCAGTGTCATTAACAAAAATATTGTCCCAACTAAATACTGGAAGGTGGCTACACGACAAGTAACTCGGGTTGGACCTTAGAGTTTCAGAATTTCCATAATGGTACAAACAATGCAGGAAGTAGAACTGTCAGAGAAAAAGATTAAAGAATTGAAAGACTTTAAATATTCAATCAGATCCAAAGAACAACTCCAACTTCCCAGAATCACACAGAAACCTACATAGCTAAGAAAATACCTAGAGATTGAGTGATGTTCAGAAAATCCAAAGGCTTTTTGGCACAAAAAGCAACACACAGCAGAATTGCCTTTCAAAGAAAGGTATGAAAGAAAACATTGTAAGAGTATAGCAATTCCCATGAACAGAGACTATAGAAATCTCTGCCAAAAAGAAATCTCCAATAGACTTCTGCAAAGCGGACTCATTCGAGAATCCAACAGTTCATGGAACTGCTATGGATTTTTTGTAAATAAGCATTCAGAACAAATTAGAGGAGTGCCTAAACTTGTTATAAATTATAAACCTATAAACTTTGTTTTAGCAGATGATACTTATCCTATTCCACATAAAGGAAGCTTAATTGCAAAAATTGTAGGAGCCAAAGTATTCTCAAAATTCGACGTGAAGTTTGGTTTTTGGCAAGTTGCTATCAAGGAAGATGATGGATTCAAAATTGCTTTCATCATTCCATCAGGGCACTATGAATGTAATGTAATGCCTTTTGGACTAAAGTAGGCCCCATTTAAGTTCCAAAAGGTAATGGATCAAAATTTCAAGCACTATTTTGAGTGGCTAATCGTGTACATGGATGATGTATTAATTTTCTCCAACACCTTAGATGAACATTTCAGCCATGTCCATACTTTCACTCAAGTTGTGAAAAGAAGTGGTTTAGTTTTAAGTAAAAAGAAGGTGGAATTGTTCTAGAACAAAATCAAGTTTCTAGGAAATACAATAGAATACGACCAGATAACTTTGCAGAAGCATGCTCTAGATTTTGCTAATAAGTTTCCAGATGTAATAACAGACAAAACATAGCTGCAAAGGTTCCTCGGTTGCTTGAATTATGTTATTAATTTTTATAAAGGATGTGCAGTAGACCACGAGATTCTTAACCAAAGATTGAAATAAGATCCATCACCATGGACAAATGATCATACTAAAGTTGTCTAGAAAATCAAAAGCAAAGTCCATACATTGCCAATCCTCTATTTGGCAGATGAAGATCTCCCCAAAATTGTTGAGAGTGATGCTAGAAACCTTCGATGGGGAGGAATACTAAAGTAAGTCAAAGAAGGGACCGAGCAAATTGTACAATTTGCCTCAGGTACATGGAACCTAGCAGAGAAAAACTACTCCACTATCGAAAAAGAGGTAAAATTTGCCCGGAACTATATAGACAAGTTTGATATACACCTTGTAGATAAACAATTTTTTCTTAGAACTGATACTTCAACCTTGAAAAAGGTACTAACTAAAGAAATAAAGAAGCCCGACCAAGCCATGTTTTCTAGATGGCAGGCACTATTTGCTAACTTTGATTTTGAGGTTGAACATATCAATGGAGAAAAAAATTGCTTGCCTGACTTCCTAAGCAGAGAATATTTGGAACATAATGACCCGTTGATGGTTATAGTAACTGAGTGGAATCAAAGCACTTAGCAGGAAGAACCTTGAAACATTTCAGATGACACTCCTTAGCTAGTATACACAAAATAATGGAAGCCAACATGGCAACTCGGAAACACCAAGGTCATGGATGCCAACTTACAACCCCACATAGACTTACAGTATCTAGTGTCTAAAAGGAAGATCTATCCAAAATATAGCAAATGGATTCATGACATGATCTACAAAAGATTTATACTAGCAACAAATCTTGCAAAAGAAGCTTTTATATGAAAGCTTCAAAGATATAAGTGTAATTTGGACTGAAGGGAGTGATGGGACAAAGTCATATCATAAAAATTACACTATAAACAGGTCATGGGACCCAAACCATTTCCCAAAATACATGTGGCCACAAAAATATCTAGAAATATTATTTCCAGATACCATCTACAATTTCAAAGGCTACATTAATCTATGGTGGGAGATTTTATGCCAAGATGAGAAAATAGAAATCCACTACACCATTTCAAAATTTGGGCCAACATTTGTAAATCAACTTTTATGGCAACCAGAATGGCTGAAAACTTGGTGGATGTGGTTTAGAGTCAATAAGCCTACTATGGATCCTAGATAGTTTGAAAATTATACTCAAAGAGATTGCATGACATGTGATCAAAATTCTCATGATTATTTCCACTACGCTTGTAAACCATAACAAGTCTAAATTCACACTTAGATGACTAAATAATGAAGACCTTTATGAGTGGACACTTCCAATGGATTTTGTTAACCAAGATCAAACAATTTTGCATTTTGGACATCCATCCATTGAAGAAAGAATTTATTCATTTCTAGGATAGAAGGCTTTTTGCAGTCTTCGAGAATATGATTTTCAAATTTGGATTGTGGAATTAGATTGTCAAGTCGTTCAATATATCCTAGGCCATATCTAGGCATTCCTGGGGGATGCATCTTACTGACCATTTTAGTAAGCCTTGAGTCTTCGTTTTCTAGAGTGAGAAGTTCGTCGATCATCAGGATGGTGTCATGAGGAAAAGGAATGTCAGAACATTTGGGATTTGGGCATGAGTTAGCAATAGTGGTTGGTGGAGCTTATCCTGTGGCTAGATTATGATTTTTATGGAGGACTAAATATGTAAGTGATTTTAAGCAAAATACTGAACAACTCCAAGACATTTAACTTCAAGGTCAGAGAAAAGCAAAATTTGTACTAGTTCAAACAAAGCGGCATGTAAACAATTAGGATATGAATTATATACAATTGTAGAAGTGGAATTTTGAAAAAGGCCAGGACTTGATTTTGGCTGATGGGCATGGCAAGCTTCTTTCTGGCAGTCGATAATTGATATTTGAGGAAACGATAGGGTAGTAGAAGAGGACCCTTCTTGAATTTGTGCAGTCATAATATTTTGGATTTTTGGTGACTAAGGGAGATCTATGACCCAATTTTCACGAAAAGTCGGGTCATCCCATCTGATTTTCTGATACTCTATTTTTTGGTTATGGGCATCAATAATCACAAGAGTGCTTGATTTGGATTCTTTGCTGGAAGCATGTAGTATTGTCAGGTACAATATATTGGTGTGTCTAAAACACCCTCTAGTGTGAATTGCAATATTTGTTCTTTTTCTCTTCATATCAAAACTAGTTGTTTTGATTTGCAATTGTAAGATATATTTTATACATTCATTGAACACATAAACAAAAAAATTTAGATGATGGTCAAACCAAACAAGGTCGTTTGACAAGGGAGCAACAATACCTTCGATTAATGAATATGCATATATGTTATGTGTGAGATCCCTAATAGTGGCCAACACATATGTATTTAACCCTCTATGATTGAGGGCATTTATGTTGACTCGTATACAACCAAGATGCAGATATTGAGTGCCATGTCTTCTAGCTTCTTCTTGAAGCTTCTTCGGGTATACGAGAGGAATAGTCTAGATAGACTCATCATTTTCTTGAATTTGAGACACACACATCCTTTTACAGTTACTCTAGTGACTGCTTTAAGATGAAAGACAAATATATTTGAATATACAGTGGATGGATTTATATATGGTAAAGCCCAACGCGCTGAAGGCTGACTTTCAACTATTTCTAATTCTGCAGAGTTTACTTCTTAAGAAGATGCAAAATGAAAAATATTTGCCATATTAAAGTCGTGTTCTTGTTGAAGCTCTTTGAAAGAAACAAATTTTCTTCCTGAATCCATTTTAAAAAGAGTTTCTAAGGATAAATACCCAATAGAACCAAAGTTATGGCTTTGATACCAATTTTATAAGCGGGGGCTTCCTCTTCAGAGTTCTCGAAGCTTGCTGATTCAAAATCTCCTTTCTTCTGTCGTGATACATGAACCCGTACACGAACCTCTGGGTGGTCACATATCAATGCTCTCAATGACCTCCTTGCATCAGTGAGAAGAAATTTCTAGACACTCGACAAACCTTCGACGAACTTCTATCACAGAATATGAAGATTTTCATCAAAACACTATGTTTAACATAAAATAAGCATTGACGAATTAGCTCCTTATTCATCCATTTGTATTAAACAAAAGACACATTTAACTTATTACAAATTTGTAAACGTAATTTAATGTGAGCAATAGTATGTCAAAATTCAATTG
Organism: Pinus taeda; assembly: GCA_000404065.3. Lineage (NCBI taxonomy): Eukaryota > Viridiplantae > Streptophyta > Pinopsida > Pinales > Pinaceae > Pinus > Pinus taeda. The sequence goes on from APFE030712493.1 coordinate 116,367, forward strand.
GAAAAGTGATTGTTATAATTGAAGAATATTTTGCTCAATAGTTAGAAAATGTTATACTTTATGTTCTAATGTTATACTTTATGTTTAATTATACTACTATATTTTCAATTAAATTTATCTTGAATGATTAGGAAGAATAATTATTATACATTCTATTTAAATTTAATTTATGAAGAAACTTATTATATTAACTTTGGACTATCTTGTTCACTCTAAGTAATTTTTCAAAAATCTAATCATATATGAGTAATATAAAAAATATAAAATATTGCTCATAAAAAAAAAATATATTATACTATTGTATAATGTTCAAAAGACATAACATCTACTACTCCTAATTTTAGGAATAAAAAAATAAAATATCTTATGTTAACCTATAATTAAATTCCAACATCAAATGGGGCGGTTTTAAAAACAAGGATAAAAGCATTATAGAAACATTATACTCCAACATTAATACATGCCAATATCCAACACAACCACTTTAATGTTAAAAAAAAGTTAAGTTTATTAAGGGAAGAAACATTTCAATTCCACCACAAGACATAACTCTTTAATGCCATTTCCTATCATCCCTACAACATTCTATTTGGCAATACATTCACATAATTTTATTTGCATGCGTATGGTTGTCTGATGGGAGAAATAGACACCACAATGGGCTTTTTTGACCACATGAGTTTTAACGGGATGAAAAACATTCATGCTATTTTACTTTGTTGCCAATTTAATGTGGCACAAAATATCAAGCATACAAAATGTTAAGAGGTTGGTTGATATGTTGAAGGCATGGAAGGGATTTAAGATAGCAATAAATCGTCTCTAATTACCTAATTACTCCACATTACTTAATTAATCTATATGCATAATTGGTGAACAGTACTTAATTACTCCACATGTATTTTTATATAAAATATCTATGAATTGGTGAAATAGGAATTTATTAAATACAGAGTTAGAATTAGAAATATGGAAACTGTTACAACTTTTTTACCATGGTTGTTGATGTCACTATGGTTGTTGATGTCGAAGGCGTTTAAGATAGCAATAACTTACTCCACATTACCTAATTACTTCACATGTGCATATTCATATAAAATATTTATGAATGGGTGAAATGGGTATTTATTAAATACAGAGAGTTAAAATTAGTAATATGGAAATTACTACCACTCTTTTATTATAGTTGTTGATTTTATCTGACCAATCTGATTAATGGTCTAAGCTTTTGTCTCTTTAAATTGATTTAATAATTAGTAAGAATGGCCTATAAAAATAAATAAATCTTAATAATTTGAAAATTCTTAATAATTTGAAAATTCTTATAACAATTAGTTAAGCACAATTGGGCACAACATTATCATTACACTCTAATCCAACAACCAAAGTAATGAATGATAAAATGAATACCATATTTAATTTGGAAAGGAAAACAATGAAATTAGCTTTGAATGATGATGCTTAGTATTTATTATAGATAAGTATAGGTTTATAATGCAAGTTCATGGCACTTTGGACCATTTAGTAATCTATGTAGCTATGTTCTTCTTCTACATCCTATCTCGTTTTCCAAAATACCCTTTTTAAGTTGATTTACAACAAGATATAAGTAATGATAGGATCAATGGAAGGCTAATCATCCTTGCCATTTCAAATCCTCTAATGTTAATGTCTTTATCATTCAATATTTATTTTCAATTATTTCATTTAACTTCTTAATTCTAGCATTTTCCTTTCTTTTTTATCAACCTTAAACTTTCATTCATCACTTGTGTGGATTGATGCTTATCCAAATTCATTGTTTAATTTTGGATCACTTTGTAATCACACCTTACCATTAAGAGGACTTGGTTCCACAATTTTTTTAAGGAAACCACTCTTTTTTGTTGGGTTGTGTTATATTCTTTCCACAACTAGCCTAGGTAGACTGGGAATTTTTTTTTGGACCCTATATTAGGTTGGGCGGACCTACTTATGGTTTTGTGCATGGTTTTGGACACGATGGTTTTCGGTCCATGGTTTTGGACGCGATGGTTTTTGGTCCATGGTATTGGATTCTTCTGCATGTATATATATGTATTGTAACGTTGAAAGGAACATACTGAAAAATCAATATGGTAGTCCCAGTTTTGGGATCTAGGGGAAAATCTTTGTGTATATGTGTTTTATGTGTTATGCTGTTGCATTGTTTATTTTCTGTGTTTTATAATTCGTATGTAGGTAGTTTTTGTATGGGGTTAAAACTGACATTTGGTATCATAGCTATTTTGGCTTCAAGGGGACACCTTTATTGCTCAGGGGTTTTGCTCAGGCCTGTGGTAGACCCTATTTAGTGGGAGATCTACAGGATGGATTCTGGTGGTGAAAGATGTCAAGCAATGGAAAGATAGAGATCGAGAAATTTAATGGTCAGAGTATTGAGATGTGGAAACTCAAGATGGAGGATCAATTTGTGGATAAATATCAATGGATCGCGGTAGATCCGGGGATTAAACCAACGGGAGTGTCTGATAAAGAATGGAAGAAGTTGGATTAGAAGGCAAAGAGCACAATACGATTGTGTGTCTTAGATTTAGTATTGCCGAATGTATCAGGGGAAGCTACGGCTAAGGATTTTTGGGACAAGTTAGGGACTTTGTACCAATCTAAGTCTCTAGTGAATAAACTATTCCTACGGAAAAAGCTGTATAACCTGAGGATGAAAGATGGAGACTCAGTGACAGAGAATTTGAAAAAATTTAATACTGTGGTAAGTCAGTTATTATCTGTTGATATTAAAATGTTAGATGAAGATAAGTGCATCAGTTTGTTGTGTTCTCTACCAGATTCGTGGGATAGTTTGGTTATTGCAATAGGTAGCAATGCATCTACCTTGCAGTTTGATGAAATATTCTCATCCTTGCTGACGGAGGAGATGAGACGGAAAAATATGGAGAGATAGAATGGTGATGCCTTGTCTATACGAAGACGGTCCCAGAACAGAAACAAAAATAAGTCATCAAGTGGGGGATCTAAATCTGGAGGGAAATCTAAATCTCTAGGAAAACCTGTAAAGGTTGTTTGTTGGAAATGCGAAAAGGAAGGGCACTACAAAAGGGACTATAAAAATAAAGCTCCTGACAAAGGAAAGGGATCTGATGATGCTCCTTTTACAGAGGCGAAAACCACCTTAGATGAAAGTGGGGATGTGTACTTGGATGCTTCAAGTACACATGTAGATCATGAGGCATGGTTGATTGACTCAAGTGCATCCTTTCACTTCACTCCCCATAGAGAGTGGTTCTGTGAGTATGAGAAATACGATGGTGGTGATGTCTTCTTAGGGGATTATAGGAAGGCTAGAATTGTCGGTCACGGAAAAGTAAAGTTGATGTTGTAAGGTGGAAGGGTTAGAACACTTTTAGATGTTCTACATTTTCTTGCATTGGCCAAAGATCTGATTCCCTAAGCAAGTCGGATCATGCAGGTGTAAAAACAATGTTTGAGAAGGATACCCGCAAGATGGTTTGGAGACCACTGGTATTGATGGGGGAGTTTAGATTGGAACTCTGTACAAGCTGCAAGGTAGCACTATTGTTGATGGGTGCAATAGTTCTGTGGTTCTTGAAAGTGGAGCAGAAAATCTAGTGGTCTTTGGAGAGAAGACCATGTTGTGGAATCAATGGCTTGGACATATTGGAGAGAAGAGCCTTTGAATACTTCATGGTAAAGGTATGGTAGAAGGTATGAGTAACAGCTCTCTATATTTTGATTTCTGTGAAAATTGTGTATATGGGAAGAAGAATTGGGTGAGTTTCCCCACTGGTGGTAAGAGGGTGAAACAAATATTAGAACTTGTGCACAATGATGTGTTTGGACTTGTGAAGATTCCATTACTGGGTAAGTCTATGTACTCTGTATCATTTAGAGATGACTTCTTAAGGAATACATGGATATATTTCCTTAAGAAGAAATCTGAAGTCTTTGACAGGTTTAAAGAATTTAAGGCTCTCGTGGAAAACCAGATAGAGAAGAAGATAAAGGTGTTGAGGTCAGATAATAGTGGAGTGTTTTGTAGCAAGGAATTTGAAGAATTTTGTAAGAAGTGCAGTATAGTATGACAAAAGACAACTCTATACAGACTTAAGAAAAATGGAGTTGCAGAAAGAATGAACAAGACGTTGATGGAAAGGGCAAGAAGCATGTTGAGTGTGTCGGGTTAGGACTTGAATTCTGGGCAGAGGCGGTGGAGACAACATGTTTCCTGGTCAACAGATCACCTTCATCAATGTTGGGGGATAATATTTCACAAGAGGTATGGATTGGTAAGAAACCTCTTTCACATCTGAGGGTATTTGGATGTGATGCATATGTACATGTTCCAAAGGAGAAAAGAACCAAGTTGGATAGTAAATTTGAAAAGTGCATCTTTATTGGGTATAAGGATGGTTTAAAGGGTTATAAGCTTGAGAACCCAGTACCAAGGGAAGGTTGGTGAACAACCGATAAGTGGTTTTCAGAGAGGTGAAAGATGTTATTAAACATGAAGTCCAACCAAAGGAACCTGAGAAGATAGAGTTTGAGCTTAAGCGAGGAAGAATCAACTCACAAATAGAGAAAGATCAGAAGATGAAGAGCCAAAACTCCAGGTGTGAGAAGATCAATTCAGAAAGAAGGAACTAGAAAGGTATAGTCCATCTTCTTTTTGTTCAAATTTTTCTTTATCTATTACTGATGATGATCCCATAACTGTGAAGGAAGCAGTAGATTCAGAGGATGGAAAACTCTGGAAAGAGGCCATGGTTGATGAAATAAAATCTTTGCACAAAAATGAGCCTTGGAATCTGGTGGAGTTACCAGCTAGAAGGAAACCCATTGGCAACAAATGGGTGTTCAAGAAGAAGATAAATGCAGAAGGAAAGGTGGAGAAATAGAAAGCTCGGTTGGTAGAAAAAGGTTATCCCCAAGTGTTGGGAATTGATTTTGGTGATATTTTTTCTCCTATTTCCAAGGTAGCTTCTATTTAGATTACTTTTATCTGTTTCTGTTGCTTTTGATTTTTAGGTAGAACAGATGGATGTGAAGACAACATTTCTTCACGGGGATCTAGAAGAGGAGATCTACATGAAGCAACCTAAAGGTTTTGCGGTGAAGGGTAAGAAAAAACTGGTATGCAAGTTAAAGAAGTCTATGTATGGGTTAAAATAGTCACAAAGGATGTGGTATAAAAAATTTGATACATTTATACGAGGACTTGGCTTCACCAGTTGCAAAGCAGATCAATTTGTGTATTTAAAATTAATTGGCGACCGTGTTATTTATCTAGTCTTGTATGTGGATGATATGTTTATGGTTGGAAATGACAAAGAAATTATCCAGGATTTGAAGACCCAATTTTCCTCCAAATTCGGCATGAAAGATCTTGGTGCTGCAAATTATATTTTGGGCATGGAAATTAAAATAGATCGGGCAAGGAGGAAGCTCTGGTTAAACCAGAGGAAGTGTGTCGAGACAATACTGCAGAGGTTTAATATTCAGGATAGTAAATTGGTGAAGGTTCCTATTCCTGTAGGTGTAAAGTTATTTGCCGAACAGTGTCCCAAGACACAAGAAGTGGAAGAGGACATGTCCCATGTTCCATATGCAAGTGCAGTCGGTAGCCTGATGTATGCGATGGTCTATACTAGACCAAACATTGCACATGCAGTGGGAGTATTGAGAAAATTTATGTCAAAACCAAGGAAGTAGCACTGGACAATAGTGAAGCGGGTTTTTAGGTATTTGCGTGGCACTAGTGATTATGGTTTGTGCTACCAAGGAAGACCAAGATTAGATAGAGCGTTGGATATTCGAGGATTTGTTGATGCAGACTGGGCTAGAGATCTGGATCAAAGAAGATCTACAAGTGGGTATGTTTTAACCTATTTGCAGGTGCAGTCAGTTGGATGAGTAAGAAACAATCTGTAGTGGCACTATCAACTACAGAGGTAGAATACATGGTAGCCGCTCATGCAAGAAAGGAAGCAGTTTGGTTTCAGAGATTGTGTTCAAGTATGGGGTTAGTACAGGGACCTATAAGGATAGACTGTGATAGCCAAAGTGCAATTTTCTTGGCAAAGAACCCTTCTTATAAATTCAAAGACAAAGCACATTGATGTTCAGTATCACTTTGTGAGGGATATGATAGATGAAAAAAAGTGTTGCTGGTAAAGGTGGACACTTTGAAGAATACTACAATTGCATTGAGAAAATCTATGAGCTCTGAGAAGTTCTCTTGGTGTAGAGAAATAATGGGCATTGCAGGGCTGGATAAATGACTAAGCTCTCTTGTGGCCCCTTGTCGAAAGAAAATAACAAGTGGGAGAATGTTGGGTTGTGTTATATTCTTTCCATGACTAGCCTATGTAGTTAACTGAGAATTTTCTTTTGGACACTATATTAGCTTGGGTAGACCTACCTATGGTTTTGTGCATGGTTTTCGACATGACGGTTTCTGGTCCATGGTATTGGATGCTTCAACATGTATATATATGTATTGTAACATTGAAATGAACATAATGAAAAATCAATCTGGTAGTCCCGGTTTTGGGATCTAGGGGAAAACCTCTATGTATATGTGTTTTGTGTTTTATGCTCTCACATTGTTTATTTTCTGCGTTTTAGAATTCCTATGCAAGTAATTTTTGTACGGGGTTAAAACCAACATTTTTCAATGTACCTTCTATTTTGAACATGGCTCTTAATTCTAGCTTTGAATTCTAGCGTTAGCTTTGGCATTGGTTCTCACTAGAGCTTTGCATTTGGATATAGCTTTATCATTTTCGCACAAGGGAATCACCTTGTTCACCAATATCTTATCATATTCATTCATAAAGTGGCATTTTAAATTGTGAAAAACAAAGCTAATATATTAGATATTGTGTGGGTTTCAGGGGGATGCAAGGTAAGAGGGCTTCATATGCATTACTGGTTATAAAAGGGTCATCTAGTAAAAACAAAGAGTTTTTTTGTTGGAAATATGTATTTGGAGAGGGATCAATAAAATGATTTTCAGGGTCTTTGACAATATTTAATGAAATTAGGGGAATTCTTTAATATTCTATGGATGTATGTGCTACATTCCATGATCTTAAGTGAAATCCTTCTCCATTTTCATAGTGTAGAAGTCTCTATTGTTAGTTTCATACTCTACAATCTCAAGAATATGTTAATTTATTATATCTCATTTCATTCCCATATTCAATATGAAGTTCTCTTCATTCATAGACTTAGATATAGTTTGACTCTGCAACTAAGAAAATCTAGTTGAATTATGGTCTTCACCTATTCACTAATAAATGTATATAACACTTGTTTAATTATGAGATACAAGAAATCAATATTCCATCACATACCATGTTGAACCTATCTTATTTTAATGAGTTCCATTACTTTCCAACATGAAAATAGGTTTGTTGTCTATACATACATATCTCTCTATCTTGATGTTAATGCCAATTGAATGAAAACCTATGTATGCACTCACAACACTAATTTTCACAAAATAGTTGAAAATGCTACACATGTAGGTTAAAATAATTGCTAAACTATGGTGGTGGCTTTTAAACAACATTGAAATAGAGAAAATGAAAGTTTAGTGGATGAACCCATAATTATATGAGTGTTGTAGGTTTTCATTAACACAACACCCAAGTTATAACACCATGCTAGCACAACCATTGTAAGATGGTTTATAGATGAATGCTTAGAACTTAGTTAAACTTCTCGGCTCATCATTTTCACATATTCAACTCAACGTTCACTGCTTCAATCATATGCTAGAAAACAAAATAAGGGAAAGACCATTGTTGTTGATTAATTGATTAAACTACTATATATAGTAATCTACAATAAGTTTGAGGAAATTATTTGAACTCTTTGTTTCATTAGCTATCACTAAGTTGAAGCAACATCTAATTTTAATTACCTCCATGAATCAAGCATCATCAAATTTCCAAGAAGTGAAAATTTCATTGCGATATTGAAGGAAACAATTGGATTGGGACTTTGTTTTATGCTGGCATCAACTTGCTATACACTTCAATAATGAATCCAACCTCTTGTACTACTATAATTTCATTGATAATTTTGATTCCTTGTGCTAGGAACAGAGGGATATCTTCATTCCCTTTACTCCCCACTCTCCACACTTTTATCTTGATTGCGTGGTTCCTCGGATTGAGTTTTGTATGAAACCTTCCAACACTTGTCTTCCCAATTCCCATTCATCGTGTAATGCCAAAAAAAATATTGGTGTTACATGGATACTTGTACTCATTTTCTCCATGTGCCTCTAATATTGTTGTTTTATTTGAGAGGTTTTCTTTACATCCTTCATTTGAAATCATTTGGGATTGTACAATGTGGCTTGCTTCTGCTAGAAACATTCCTCAAGATGTTCTAGAGAAGGGACATACCTTAGAATAACAATAATGGGAAAAATTTATGGCCTTTCCTCTTGTAGAAATAAAAAACAATGGATGGCCTGTGTAATGTATATCTCTTATTATTTTTATTCTTACATTGTCTAATATACCTACTACTTCTTCTAAGTGCTAGTGTAGGCCAATTCTTTGAAATTTCCTTGTAGTTTCCCTTTTGTAATCCACCATATGAAGGATGGAATGCAATTTTATTCCAAATTTGTTTTTTTGTTGCTGCTTATTATAATGATACGAATAAAAATGCAACGTCTTCCACCTTTACAAAAGTGATCTTGGTGGTCATGGCCTTTTATTCTATGCTAGAAAAATCCAATCTTTCATGTTTGATCCTTGGTTCAATTACAATGGGGCTTCTGATTGCTTGATATATCCTACCTAAAATTGGGCTATTATAGCCCATATATGTTAATAGATTGGAATTAATGCCTCCAATCTACTTTTCAAAATTTCCTAAGTGCTCATTAGAAAGGTCTATGAAAAGTAAGTTTACCATTCTTGTCTTACTCATGGTGTCAACCTTTATGATGGTAATGGAATGCTTCTTTGCTTCCTTGTTCTCTTGGACAAATATATGGGACTTGGTCATTTCTTGCTCCTTAATTTCTAGTTCTTGGTGTAGCTAAGCCATCATTTGAGTGATCCTCTCCTCTTACCAATTATATGGTTGGACTACCTTCTTTAGAAATTATACAAGATGAATTTTGCTATGGTCCCAATATGTCATAATAGTGGTGAGGAAGTGTTGGAATTCAAAGAATGATCATTTATTGAAGGAAAAAATTTTGGAGAGGTATCAATGTTATTTTATAGATTTTCAATCCCCAAATCAAACATTTATACCTTATTTTTTAAGTGTTGGTTTCCCTCCTGAATATACAAATTGATGACCCTTAGTTATTCCAATCTCTCTCTTTTTATGGTTATATCCAAGGTATATTTTCTTTCTCCTTAAGGTACGAAATGATGAATCAAGGCCAATGATTTTACCACTCTAATAATGATATGATTGATAAAAATTTGACCTATAACACTTATATTTCACTGACATGAACCTTTTGTAGAATAAATTGTTTGTTCTATATGGTCTATACTTCGAATTTATCACAAGGATTTTGTTCTCCATGTAATCAGCACATCGAACAATCAACTAATAATGTAATAGTAATAATAATGAATCAAATTTTATGCTTCTTAGTTTCTAATCGATAAACAAGACTATTGAATCAAAGTTTATGCTTCTTAGTTGTTAATCGATAAACAAGAATATAATAAATGGATTTATTTCCATTCATCAATTGGAAAAAACAAATGGCTTGAGAACTATGTCATTTTCTCATTCTACCTAGCACTTGATATTCTCATCAATCAAATGAATGGAAAACTATGTCTATTATTGAATTCAGGAATGATAGTAGTGAATTAATGCATCATCCATGATTTTTCTTGAATACAGGAAATATTCAACCAATTACAAATATGAAGCATATCACCAAGGTCAGAGATAACTCAAACTTTTACTCACTCTTCCCAACACTTAGGATTTTGATTAATCGAGTGAATGGAAAAATATTCCTTAAACATAAGAAAAACAAAATAAATTAACACATCATCCGAGGTTCTCTTTTAAATAGAGGATGCATTCAATAAATTAGAAATATAAAGCATATGGATGATCGTAGTGAAAGAGAATTAGCTTTTAATTGGCAAAGATATTACTCTAAATCAATATTTCTATGCTCAATAGTTAGAAAATTTTATACTCTTAGACCAATTTTAATATTGTATAATGCTCAAACAACATAATCCCCAATTGAAAGTAAGAAAATGGAAATATACGTAGGTACATATATACTAAATATGCCATCATAGAACGTTCAAAAATTTTTGCACCATTTATATTAGGCAAGCTAATTTAGTGGCCCATTCATACATTTGTACATGGTATGAACCTTTCACCTTAAAAATGATAAGAAACCAATAGTTACAATCCACTTCAAGGGATAAACATCCTTTTACAATGAATACAATGTCCAAGAGAATATTTGATGATCCTAAGTGGCTAGGTCTCCTTTATGTATATATATATATATATATATATATATATAATATATATATATATATATATAGTAGACAAATGATGCAATTATAATAAAATGGGATTGTTGAAGGTTCTAGCTACCCCCTAATATAAAAATTAAGCTAATCACGAATTTTTATTTGGGACTTAATATAGGGCCTAAGGGCCACATAAAATCCCCTCTCCTTTAAGAAACATTTTCCCTCACAGCTTGTAGTTGAGGGTGTTTCTTCAAGAACTTCTCATTTTCCCAAGTATCTTCTTCTGGAAGGATATTATTCCACTTGATTATCTACTTCATAATGGTTCTACTTCAAATATTTAGAGAAAATTGATCCATAACATTTTCTGGTTCAAGAATCAATTTTTTCTTCATCTAATTCTGGAAGTTTTGTTTGCATTGATATAGTGTTCCCCATAATTTGTTTTAGGCAAGATCCATGAAAAACACTATGAATACAAGAAGAAGGAAAATCTGACGTGTAATGCCCCCAATCACCCATTGGGGCATATTGATGACCCTATAATTTTATTATTTGTAAAAGTTTCCTCTAATTTATTTCTTGTAGCAAATTTTATGTAAAGAAAATACATCATATGATGCAATGCACTCATATACAAGAATGTAATTGAATGATAATACCATTTAAATTACTACTTACATGAACCTTGTAAAAACATAATTAATTACAATGATACTCATATAAGGTTTAAAAATAAACACTTATCTAATAAGAGACATTGATATTTTGTAGACCTTAGATGTTCTACCAACCATAGACCAGTTGTTCATAATCTCTCAATAAAAAGTCACCCCTGAGTTAGGGATTACACTCTCTAGGGATGTGACTTACCTAATCCAGGTACAGACAAATACCATACAAAACTAATTCAAGGAACCAAACCCAGTATCCTCCAACCAATAGGTTCACAACTCCCATCAGCCCCATAACCTAGATAGTGCACCCCCTTCTCTGTTCCTGCAATCCCTTGGGCTATGCCACTACCCTTATAGGATATCCATCTCATCCAACCAGGGATTTTTTAGAGCCCTATGGTTTCGAGGAGTTCTAATATCCTCATAGGTATCTAGGTAACATGTGACCTAACACTAGGTAACCTATTCCTTTATTTTTTTTATCTAACCCATGAAGTACTTGAAATAGTGACCTGTTGCAAGGAATCTATTAATAAAAAACTTATTAATGATCAATCCAAAGACATATAGGTAGGGAACCCATTTTCTTTACCGTAAATCCACATCATATTTTACTTGAGGTGCATCTTTTCATAAGGTCATCCCTATTTTTCCTTCAGGGAGTCTAGTCACCTCCACCTAGTTGGATGTCATAATGTGTGTATAATTATGTTGAAAACACTCTTTTTTATGTACATGTCACTCTTTTCACACGTGATACTATCTAATGTCACTTTATGGACCTTAGATAAAAACATGGGCACTCTTTGACTTAGGCTTATTTTAATAAGAACTTAGCAACACAAGCTTAATCCCTTATCTCCATTTTACACTCCAAGACACTTATTCACCCATACTCTTTTGTGTACTTGGTGTATAGAAACATTGTATTTTTTTATGATGCATGTGATTTCATATTTACAAAACTAGGCTCTCGATCCCCAAAATATATAAAAATAGGCACATTGACCTAAAATATGTATGTGCATGGGAACATCGGCCCCAAAGTATTCCTCATCTCACGAAACTAAAAATAATACATACATCACACATAAGGGACCTTCTAAGGGTGTTACATTCTCCAACACACCCCCACCCACCACCCCCCCCCCCCCCCTTATTTAGGCATTATCCTCTATGCATTACACACACACACACACACATTTATAAGAAAAAATATTCAAAATGATGAGGGCACTCTACCCTCATAGCATTTTCATCTTCCCATGTGGCATACTTACAATTGAAATGTATCCATCACACTTTTACCAAGTTTATGGCTTGATTCTAGAGAACCTTGACCTTCTTGTCAAAAATCCCCCCTAAATGGACCCGAAATTCTCACTTGGGCTCCACTAAATCATATTCCATTCCATTACATGATTATCTTGAGGAATATATCTTTCAAGTAATGAAATATGAAACATACTATGAATATGCATGAATGGTGGCAATGAAATCCTAAAATAAATTGGGCTAATCCTCTCCAAGATTTCAAATGGTCCACAAAATATAACGTCCAAATTTGAACAACCACCTAGTTTAAATGAACTCTCCCTTTCCTTCACTCTAAGGAATACATGATCACCAAATATGAATTCCCTATTTAACTTGTTCTTATATATATATATATTCTATTTATCCTAGGTATCCATTAATTTTTTTTTTTTTCTTACTTTCTCTTCCATTTCCCTGTCAATGATTGGCCTAATGATGGCTCTATCCACTAGGTTATTCTAAATTACAAGTGTGTTCAATTTTCTATTGTACAAGGCCTCAAATCATATCATAGTTAAATATCCTTGATACCCATTATTATATATAAACTCCACCAAGTCCATGTTACAAAATCATGCACCCCATGTCTCATTTATGCCTTGCTAAGAAATATAAACACACTGGCAATGCCTAACATTAAACAATTTTGCATAGTGCAATATATCAACAATTAAATAAATATCCTACACAATGTTTTATTTCCCAAAAGTGTTTCTTACAATTCATTTAATAATAATACCTCACGACTCTTGTATCAAGGATCGTGGCCCTTTACAATACCCAAAACCAAGTCATTCTTTTTATCAATACACCTAAAAACCCTTGTTGTAATAGATTTTTGACCTTGCTTCCTACTTTGTTGGGCATCTAAAAACCTTCATACCTCCTTTATATTACTCCTAAAAACCTTACACAAACCTCAACCTATTCATTTTTTATTCAAATAGCCTCTAATAGTCTTGCAACAGTTCTTAACTAGTTGCGACTAGGGTTATTTACCCCAATAGACCTTCACCCAAGCTAGTGTTCCCCACAACCCTATAGCCATTGGCTCTATTACTAATTCCTACGACTCGTAAATAATCCCCAAACTTCTTGGCCCTCCTCTAACAAAAGCAACTATCTATTACTGATTTGAATCTACTTCTAGCTAATTGCAGCTTCTCCTTTAGCTCTACACACACTCCACAAGATGAATATTCTTATCACTTGTGTTTTAGCCTATCAGTTTTCCTTCATTATATACCTTCCCTTAAGGTGAATCTTGGAACCCTCTTTCCCATTAAGGTGTTTCCAACTCAACCTCAACCATTAATTAGAATGTTAAATTCTTGTCATTGGGTTCCAAGCTGTTAAGAAACCAACTCACACAAAGATAGAAATGATAAATCAATGAATTCAGAATCAACCTCTTCGAGGGGGAAACCTCATTTACATTACACAAATGAACAATTCTTGGATGATGCAAATGAAAAAATCTCCTTTCTCCATATAGGAGTCTAAGGGATCACAATATAATCAAAGCCGACATAAAAATAATAATGTAAGGGCACAACAATAACAATAGTGGGCTTCAATGGGGCACAATAATAACAATATGAGGATAATAGGGGCACAACAACAATAATAAGGGCTACAATGACAATAGTAATGGGGGAATCACTTAGTATTATAGGGAACTAACATGCCCCTCTCCTTCAAAAATGTGTTGTCCTAAACACTTTAGTAGTTATGGATGGTTCTGTATAAAATTCTCATCCTCCCATGTGGAATATTCAATGGGTAATTTCTTCCACTTGACGAGAGACTCCAAAATTGATCAATTTTGTAGCTATCGAGTTCTTGTTTCTGTGACTGCTTCAGGTTCCAATATGATTTTTCCTTCCTTGTCAAGTTCTGAAAATATTGTTTGAATAGAGGTTGTCACCAATAAACTTCTTTAAGAATGAAACATGGAAAACTGGGTGCACTCGGGAAGATGCAAGAAGCTACAATTTGTATGCCATAGTAACAATCTTTTCCAACACCTTTTACAGACCATAATACTTTGGTGATAATTTATTATCCCTCTCAGCTTGCTTGAGGGACATTTTTTGTATATGGTTGTAGCCGTATAAATATCGAGTCACCTACATCAAAAATTCTTTCATTGTGATGTTGATATGCCTGTTGTTTCATTAAATTATCTGCCAAAGTTAGGTTATCCTTTAAGAGTTGGAGAACTTGTTGTTGATGCTCGATGTGATCTTCCACTTCTTGAACCTTAGAATTTTCTCTTAAATATGATGTGATGGATGTTGGGTGATATCCATAAAGTGCCATAAATGGGGCCATGTTTGTTGTAGTATGGAAGGAAGTGTTATACCACCATTCAACCAGAGGAAACCATGACCCGTTGTGTCTATTTATCATATACAAAGCGACGAAGATATCCTTCCAAAAATTTGTTTACTATCTCAATTTTCCCATTAGATTGAGGATGATAAGATGAGCTATGAGCTGACTCAGTACTAAGACAAGAAAATAATTTTGTGCAAAAAACTTCTAGTGAAAATGGGATCTCTGTCACTTACAATAATATTTGTGTTTCCATGTATCTTTTGAATTATTTCCATAAATGTAGTAGAAACTATACTGGATTTAAATGGATGAGATAATCCACAAAAATGTGCATACTTGGTAAGTCTTTCAACTACCACCATGATGACACTCTTTCCTTCAGTCTTAGGTAAAACTGTGATAAAATCCATTGAAACCTCCTACAAACATTGAATAGGAATGGATAAAGTTTGTAATAGACCCGGGGTCTTAATTGTTTCAACTTTATTTTGTTTGCAAACCAAACATTCCGCCACAGACTTTAGAATATCAAATTTAAGGCCATCCCAAAAAAATTCCATCTTAACCCTGTGGTATGTTTTTAAAAATCCCAAGTGCCCTCCTAAGGGAGAGGCGTGCAATTCTATAAGAATCTTTTGTTTGAGTTGGGAATTCTGACATAGGTATAAGCGATCTTTGTACCATAACAAATAATTTTTCCAACTAAATGTATCCGATGTACTAGGATCTTGTTGTAACTTTTGAATGAGTTCCCACACTTCTTCATCATTCTTCCATTCGTCCCTTGCTTCATTTATCCAATCTGGCTGGATAATAGAAATGGAACAAAGTAATGCTTCCACATCCTCATCCTTTCTTTAGAGTGCAACTGCCACAACATTTTTCTTCCCTTTTTTTGTAGATGATTTAAAAGTCATAACCCAACATATTTCTGACCCATTTTGCTACTCTTCTAAAGATAACCTTTGTTCTAAAAAGTAAGACTATCATGATCTGTTTTTACCTTTAAGTGTCTTCCCATTAGGTAGCGTCTTCATTTCTTAAATGCATGTGGCATTTCCAACATTTCCTTCTCATAACTATCTTTGTGTAAATAATTTCCTTTGATTGGACTACTTTAAAAAACAATGGGCCTTTCTTCTTACATTAAAAAAAAACCAATTCTATTTCCTGAGGCATCACATTCCACAATAAATGTTTTTGTGAAGTCTAGCATAGCTAACGCCAGTGCTTGGCACATTTCCTCTTTAAGATGTTCAAAGGCCTTCGTTGCTTCTGCAGTCAATAAAAATGCATCTTTCTTCAGTAATGTTGTTAGAGGTGCTGCTATTCTCCCATAATTCCTAAAAAAGTGGCGATAATACACTTTGAACCTGTTGTGGCCACCAACAAGCCCCCTTTTTATTTAGTGGTATGACTAATACTAAATAAGTGGGGACCCTTAGCTAAAAATTCAAAAAAATCAATTAGTGATTGTATTTCCTTTTCAATAAAACTTACCATCATAAACTTGAGAAAAGACCTTTGCGAAATCTAAAAAACTTAAGTTTTGTGACGAGGGAAGACAAAATCACTCCTTAAAGGATATCGCATCGCAGAAAAGATAACAACATGCCTACTTACAAGCTAAACTCTAAAATCGCGAGAATGCGATGCGAAATTGCATAAGGATAAACATATATCGCATCATAGGTCTTAGAAGCTCACTTATAATAAAAAACCACAGAAAACACCGATATGCAATAATACATATCGCAAAATCGCGCCTCGCAAGAAACTTCTTAACACAAAACATGCATATATTATGATTCTACGATGTTGCGATTATGCGATATTACGACCATGCGATATTGCGATAAAGCGCTAATGTGACCTTGCGATAAGGGTAACAGAAAGACCTTGCGATATTGCAATTATGCGATATTGCAATACACCGATCTGCGATATTGTAAAGCAAATCGCAAAATCGCTCCATTGCAGACTTTTCTGGCTCATTATTCAAGAAAAATATTTTTCCATAAAACGAACTGGTTATGCGCTTTAATGCTAATTAATGAAGTAGTTGCTAGTTGTTAAGGAAATATGATTTTGTGTTTATTGAAGAGCCAGTTCACGTAAGGTGATATACTTTTGCAGGTATTCGGCATTTAGAGCTTTCCCGTCATTGTTTCTGATCATTACTCTCACCTCACTTGTAAACTGCAGGAAAGAAGAACAAAAGGTTATAAAAAGTAGTATGCAAGAATGGCGAAGAAAGGCAAGGCTCTGATATCTGAAGATAGAGAAAAGGCACCCTTGCACAAAGACACTGCATGCAACAGAGACGCGGGTATTCCCACTTGGGAAGGCATATATAATCTACTTGAGGAAGAGAATCCTAAAGTAATCAGATTTATGGCTACTACAGGCTCATCAAGGTCGTCTGAAGCATCAGTTGCAAAGTTAGCTTGTTCATTTCGGCACCGGAGAGCGGCAAGGCCAAAAATTCTCCCCTGCACAGAAATGGTTAAAGGAGTACTAGACAACGTTGACATCAAAGACATGCAGTTTAGGGCTCAAGGTCAAGAGCTCTCGGAATCATTATTTTCATAAAATTTCAGCTTTACATCCATTACAAGAAAACACGCAAGAGGCGAAAATCGCACTAAGGAAGCCTGGATTAAGAAACCTTGGGCCTTGATTCCCAAAGCCTTTGTGGTGCCAAAGCCTCTTTTCTGCCTTTTAGTTCTGCATCTTGCCTTGTTAGGAAGAGAAAATTGGCTGTCTACTTCCTCTTCTGGGATATGTTCCATCCCTTTCTACTTCCATTGTTCCATCATGGTATTGAGATCCATGCCTTGCCTCTCTAGTATGTCACTGAGTTCCACATCCTCTATTCCTATCTCACTACCTGTCATTTACACATCTCCCTCTAAGTATTTTGGAAACTCAGGACCTTGCAGGATCTCATTTGTCAGATCTGGATTGGGATCTTGGGCTTTTGATGAAGAACATCTTGGATTTCTTACGTTAGGTCTGGTACTTAGTCATTTTCAGCTGAAACTCTTCTGAACCCAAGAACTTCAAAGGAACTGACAGTTCCTTTGATGGAGGTTCCTGTTTTGGGTTGGTTTTTCCAATTGGCTCGTTGTCTCCCATTTGGACGGGAAAAACATTCCTGATCCTTGCCTATGTTTTCCTTGGCTTTCTCGCTTGGATTATTCATTGGGCATTCCCTAAATAGGTGTCCATGTTCGTGGAACTTTCGACACCAAAAGGGGATTTGTTCATAATCTATGGCTTGAAAGAAGACTTCATATCTAAATTCTAGCCATAAACCTTCATGTAACACACTTGAAACATCCATTTCAACACATATTCTTGCACAAGAGGTGTACCTTTCTTTCAGGCTAGCTTTTGAGGCTTGGATGAAGGTTCCCAGTTTGTTACCTACTTGTTCCAACATTGCAGGTCTCTAGTAATCAATGGGGAGAGAGAATAGGTGTATCCAAACAGGTACATGCGTGAATGTTTCCTATTCTGGTGCAAAGTTTGGTTTCCAGGGTTGCATATAGAGGCCTCCTAAGGTGTAGAAATACATTCCTTCATCAAAAATGTGATCCCTATCTTCTTGGTTCAGAAAGACAACAGTGAAGAACCCTTTGGCCCCCAGGTGTAGCCTAACATCTCCCTTAGGCTTCCATTGTTGCTTGATCTAGAAACAAAGGGATTTTTCCATAGGCCAAAAGCCCATGAACTTACAGATCATTGCATGTATTGACATATGGTCTCTGTAAGCTTGCATTTCGAGGTCATTGATAACAACCCACAAACTCTCTGTCATTTTGGGCTTGCAGTAGCCTAGGTCCTCCGTTTTTCATGTTGTTGTGGCAGATCCCTCCAGATCTGGGCCGTGCTGGGGCAGGGCATCAGTACCCACAGTTTTTTTGTTTTTTCCTTTTGATCCTTGTGGTTCTTGCTTGGGATTGGGGTTCTCGTTGTCTTTTCCTTCCATAATCTTGATTCCATTTGTCTGTTTTTGACTTTGGGTTTCCTTGGTTTGCCCACCAGCATTTTACTTCTTGCTTAGCTCATATTTTCTTGCATTTTCAGATCTAGAGATCTGTACCTCTTCTAGTGGGTCCTTTCGTTTATCCATAATTGCTTGTTTGTATGAAGGGGCCCCATTGGTCCCCGCGCGCCTCATCTGTTGGGTCAGGGCAAGCCCATGCCTCTGAAGCTCTTCAAATAGGGCATTGCCCTCTGCCAGAGTTTGTGATAGTATTTAGATTGCAGATCGAAACCCTCGCTCTGAATATTCCTCTCTGTTGATACAATATGATATGAACCTCTTACCGCCAAAGATCCACCACTAATTGATTCTTAATAGAGTCCCTCGAGGTATTATTAAGTATATCTTGAAGAGTACTTTTAATTTTAAATTTGTTGGATTACCTCAATCCATCCAATACAAGAAATCAAATATAATTAGAAAACATAAACAAAAAATAGGAATAGGATTAGAAATCGCACTTACATTAAAATCAATGCATCTAGTGCAAGCCATCAAATGGGATTATAAATAATCATTTACATTGAAATCAATCCATCTAATACAAGAAATCAAATTTAATTAGAAAACATATACACAGAAATCAATGCATCTAGTGGAACCAATGAAATAGGATTAAAAATCAACATCTACACTGAAACCAATGTATCTAGTGCAACCAATCAAATATCATTAAAAATAAACATCTACGCTAAAATAAATTCATCTAGTGCAAGCAATCAAATTGTAGTAGAAATCGCCATGTATGTTAAAATCTATTCATCTAGCGTAAGAAATATTCTTCCCTCTCTCCCCCCTCCATCTATATCTATATCTCCCTCCATCTCTCCTTTGTCTCTCTATCTCACCCCCTAACATACACACTCTCGCTCCATCTCTCCCTTGTCACTCCCTCTCTCTCTCTCTCTCTCTCAAATTCTCCTTCTTTGTGTCTTTCTTCTTCCCTCCCTCTCTCCCCTTCCAAATCCATCTCTTTGTCCCTCTCTCTCTCCTACTCTCTCTCTCCCTCTCTCTCTCCTCCTCTCTCTCACATCCTTCCTATCTATCCCTTTCGCCTCCCCCATCACTCTCTCTCTCTCTCTCTTTTCCCTCCAAACCCTGTCACTTTCTCCCTCCCTCTCTCCTTCTCTCTTTCTCCTCCTCTCCCGCCCTCCATATTTGTGTCTCCCTTTCTCTCTCTCTCTCTCTCTCTTATTCTTCTCTCCCTATCTCACTCGTCTCCTTCTCTCTCTCTTCATTCCCCCTCTCCCCTCTAATTTAATTTATCTTCTTTAGTGCAAGCAATAAAATAGAATTAGAAATCACCATCTACACTGAAACTATTGCATCTAGTGCAATAAATCTTCTTGCCTCTCTCCCTCCTCCATCTATATCTATATCTCCCTCCATCTCTCCTTGTTTGTCTCTCTATCTCACCCCCTCAAACACACATGATATCTCTCTCCATATTTATCTATGTTTCCGACTCTCTACCTCTCTCTTCCCTCTCTTCACTTTTGGTCTATATCTCTATATCCCTCTATCTCTCTTTTGTCTTTATATATCACCCCCAAAACATACAAACTCTTTCTCCATATATAACTCTCTCCCTCCCTCTTCATCTCCCTCACTCTCTCTCTCCCCCTTATCTCCCTCTCTCACCCCATCTATCTTTCTCCCCTCATTCTCTCCTCTCTCTCCCTCTCTCTCCATGTCTGTTATCACTCCCTCTCACTCTCCCCACCTTTCTCTTTATGTGTCTTTCACTTATGTTCCTCTTTCTCTCACTTTGTCTATCTCTCCACCTCTACCACTCTACGTCTTTGTTCTTCCCTACCATATATATCTAGAGTTAATATATATCATTATAATATAAAAAACTAATATTATATTAAATTTAATATTGTATTAATTAAAAGTTATTAAGTTGATTATTACATTAATATCATATAATCTTAAACTTAATATTATATTTAATAATGTTTTTTACATGGCATGGTAATAAAATTTATAAATAAAACTACATGAAATGAATAATTTCAAATATTACAACTTTGACATGGAAGTATTTGTGTGTATAGAGATTTTAATATATCCATAGGATATGGTTTTCTTTTAAATTTATTTAAAAAATTAATTAAAATTTTTTAAAAGGTTTTAGAGCTTAAGATTTTGGATTATTGGTGTTGAATTAATTTTTTTACTTTGATTTAAGAAATGGTAGTGGTTTTAGTAAAAAGTAAGGATATTTTAAATTTTACCTAATTTGGAATTTATTTTAGTGTGGTAAAATTCTTTCGCTGAAGGTAAATTTATGATCTGTTCAAATTCATGTAGATGATAAAAATAATATAAAACCATGAGATATTGTATTGCAATTTTTTTTATTTTTTTTATTTTTTTTATTTTTATTTTTAATTTTTTATTTATTTTTATTTTTTTAATTATCTAAACACATGAGATAATTGTATTGTTGATGAATAATATTACACCCTAGAGTTGGAGGACAGAAGAGAGTGGAGGAGGAAAAACGCGCGAAACTAGGGTTTGAAGCAGGAGTGTAGCAATGGGCACCATGGAAGGGTGAGAAGGGTGGATCTCCACTCCATCCTAGAGTCATGTTGTTATAAACCGCTTCAAGAAGCCCATGGAAGCGAAATCTAGGGACATGGAAAGAGGAAAATAGGAAAGCAGCAGAGCACAAAGGCAGGAAGAAACATAGGATGTAGGCAGAAAAGAGAAGCATATAGGAGTAGAAAGTTAGAAAACTGACCCAGCAGTCAGACAAGATCATGTAAACCTAAAGCATCCATCACACCCCCAGTGGTGTTAAGTGATCCAACGCTATAGGACATTGGGAGCACATAGCGACTCATGGAGTGATATGTAAATTCATGGGGTTTTGGCCAATGGAGAAAGCCCTACACATATGGATAAAGAACCATTGGAAACCTAAGGGAGAAATAGATTTACATCTTGAATCCAAGGGTTTCTTCACAGTGGTGTTTGCAAACTTAGTAGATAAAGATAGGGTGTTTGAAGGAGGACCTTACTTCTATGCGGCTACAGGCCTCTATATGAGGCCATGGGTTATGAACTTTGTTCTGGAGAGAGAAACATTTACTTCAGTGTCGGTATGGGTAAGACTATATTTCCTACCTCTAGATTACTGGCTGCTAGAATCATTGAAAGCCATAGGTAATAAACTAGGGCATTTTATAAAAATATCATAGGTCACTCTGTGTGGAAAATATACCTCATTTGCCAGAATATGCGTGGAAATGGACCCTTTTGGGGCTTTTCCGAATGAAATAATTGTAGAAGTATATGATGAAGATTGGGTACAGGCGGTGGATTATGAGCATGTACCCTTCAGATGCCGCAAATGCCATGAACACGGGCACCTCTTCAAAGATTTTCCAGCCAGAAAAGGGAGGATTAGCCAAGCACTATGGAACTTGATAGGTACGAAGAAATGACCCAAAGAAAAGTGGGTATGGAGGATACTAAATTGCAGGAAATACTGGAAAGGGAGCATCTCGATCTAGAAAGTTCTTGGAAGAAGGAACAACCAAAGGAGTGGATTCGCTACCTCCAGATGAATTTAACAGAGTACAACAACTCTTCCTCTAGAGAACGCAAGAAAATGGTGCAGGAGTCAAAATAAACTATGATAGTCAGGACAATGGAGGGGTTAAAGCTATGGAGGAACAAGAGGACAAGCTCCCAAGAACCCAGGAAAGAAAAGAGGTAGAAAAAACAGAATGAGCTGCTGATTGAATGTCGAAAACTAATGATCAACTCAAGTAAGATGAAAGACCTCACTAGTTACTCATTTACAAATCTTTCTTAATGAAGCTTACAACATGGAATATTAGAGGTCTAGGAAGTAAAAGGAAATAGAGAAATCTCATCAATAGAATGAAAGAGGAAAAATTAGATATGATATTTATCCAGGAAACAAAATTTTCAATAGAAAAAATAAGATAAATACATATCAAATGGCTGATTAAATATGAATATCTAGAAGTTAAAGCATACAAAACAACAGGATGAATTCTCACACTTTGGAACCCTCAAAAACTAGGAATCCTAGATGCTGAAGCATCCAAGAGCTACCTATCTGTGGTTATTCAACCTTTGGGGGACAAGGAAGTTTATTTGATCACACATTTTTATTTTCCACAAAAGGCTGAAGACAAAGTTAGGTTTCTTTCCTCACTGGAGGAACTAAGAGATAGACATTTGGGCATCCCTTGGATTTTGTGAGGGGACATTAACATGATCAAGTCCCTGTCTAAAAAAAAGGTGGAACCAGATCGCTAGGCAGAGATTCCATAGAATTTCAGAATTTTATAAACAATATGAGGCTAGTAAACACAAAGACAAGTAATGGCATCTTTACCTGGAATAATAAAAGGGGAGGAGAGTCTCAGGTGGCCTCAAAACTAGACAGATTTATTATCTCGGAGGACCTTATTCTTATGAGGCTTGATATGTCAGCTATGATTCTCCCTTTTGGTGGCTCGGATCACTGGCCTATTCAAATAGAAGCGTCCTTGATAGGAACACCAAGAAACAGACCTTTCAAGTTTGAAAATATTTGGCTTACCTACCCTCACTTTATCAGCAATATTGAAAAATGGTGGACAGAGGATATGCAAGTTCAGGGCACTAAAATGTTCCTCCTGCATAAAAGATTGAAACACATCAAACTCAAGCTTAAAGATTGGAATAAGAATGAGTTTGGAAACATTTTTGAAGCCAAAAACGTTGTTGAACAGAAGCTACATGAAATTAACCAGTTTCTCATTATAGATGGCTTCAACAAGGAAAGAAAGGAACAAGATGACTACCATCAACAGGAATGGGAAGGATTATGAACGCAAGAGGAGATATTCTAGAAACAGAAATCAAAGATACAATGGTTAAAAGAATGAGAAAGGAATAAAAGGTTTTTTCACAAATCCACCATGGAGCACAGGTCTCATAACAGGATTTCAAAAATCAAAGATTCTCAAGGAAATCAACTCAATACCCACAAAGATATAGAAGTTGCACTAGTTCAAAATTTCCAAGGAATAACTGAGGAACCTCTCTTCGACGGATCACAATTCATCAATTAATTTACAAAGCACATTCCTAATCTTGTGACAAGAGAAGACAATTATAATCTAAATAGGCCTGTGAATGAAGAGGAGGTCAGCAAAGTCATCAAAGAGATGCAAAATGGGAAGGTGCTAGGTTCTGATGGTTTTATGTTGACTTCTTTAAATCATGTTGGGGAATAGTCAAGCAGGACATCCTTGATGTGGTGGAGGACTCAAGGAAAAACAAAACTGTTCTAAAGGCACTCAATACCTCTCTCATATCCTTGATTCCAAAGCAGGATAATGCTATGACACCAGACAGATTCAAACTAATACCCTTATGCAATGTGGTGTACAAAATTATTTCCAAAATAATTACCAATAGGTTTAAGCCCCCTTCTTCCAACTCTCGTGTCTGAGGAGAAAATTGGTTATGTAGAAGGCAGAAAAATTCTCAACAACATCATTCAAGCTCATGAGGTGGTTCACTCACTTAAGAGCAATAGGCACGAAAGAATGATTATGCAACTTAACATTGAAAAGGCATATGATAAGCTAAGTTAGGATTATATCAGGAGTGTTTTTATAGCTATGGCTTTGACCATAATTGGGTAAGATGGGTAATGGCCCTTGTAACTACCTCTAGTTTTTCAATTCTGTTAAATGGTTCACCATCCAAAACCTTTAAATCTACGAGAGGGCTCAGACAAGGAGATCCACTCTCACCCTTCCTCTTTATTCTCATGATGGAAGGGCTTGGGAATGGTATGAAATCTACCAAAGTAGAAGGCAAAATTCAGGGTCTCAAACTCACCATGAATGGAGATGCTTTGACCCATAACCAATTTGTGGACGATACCATGCTGTAGGGTATACACATGGTCAGGAAGCTCTAGCCTACAAACAAATCCTGAAATACTTTGCAATGGTTGTGGGTATAGAGGTAAGCATAACCAAATCAAAGGTTTTCTTTTTTAATACTGACAATGCTATTCAGAGAAATATATCTAGAATTCTAGGCTTTCAAAGAGATATGTTACCCTCCAAATATTTGGGAGTACCGCTAACAAGCAAACCTTTGAGCAAGATAGTCTGGGAGCCTGTGACTAATAATCTCTAGGAAAAAATCCAAAAATGGACAAATAGGTCTTTGAATTTAGTAGGATGACTAGTTATTACAAAAGAAGTGCTACAAACTGTCTCCATCTTTATGTTTTCAGCCCTTCCAACTCCTAAAAGAGTCATGCAACAATGTAGAAATATCTAAAGAGATTTTCTTTGGCGCAAAGGGGAAGAGAAAAAAAATGGGCCTTGGTAGCCGGGCAAAATATTTATAAACTTAAGACACATAGAGGTTTGGGACTTGATGATCTTGAAATTCCAAAAAAATTTTTGGGGGAAAAACTATGTTGGAGATGGCTAAAAGAATCATCTTCCCCTTGGGCCCAAATTTGGAAACAGAAATATGCAAACAATTGGCAAGAAAGGGATCACATTAGAATGTCTGGGCTCATCAAAGGCTCCCACATTTGGAACAAATCCTGGGAGAATGGAGCCATTATTCAAAACATAGTTTCTAGGAAATCAGAGATGGAATCCTCGCTTGGTTTTGGGAAGATAATTGGCAACAAGAACCTAAACTGTTAAGAGAAGAATTTGCAAATCTCAAGAACTATATTGACAACAAAGGGTTACTTGGAGTAAATGACTTCTAGGATCAGGCAAAAAGCGAAGGAAAATGGAGAATAGGGAAGAATCTAGTATATAGTGATGACTTCCCATTGAAGGCACAAGAAAAATCTTTAACAACCATCATGGAACAGAAAAGGATTCTGACATCAGTAGATTCAGACCAGCTGAAATGGGGCAAAAACAATGAAGGCACCTTTAACCTCAAAGAGGAAAAGTGCATAGCCCTTGGGCCTGACCTTCCAAACCCTGATTGGGTATGGAAGGACCTATGGTGGAACCAAAGTTGGATGAAAATCAAATTGTTCATGTGGTTAATGCAGCATAAAAAAACTCCAACCTAGGCAAACGTGAGGAAAAGAGGGGTATATGGTCAATCTAGACGCTAGCTATGTGAATTACAAAAAGAGACTATGGATCACCTTCTCAACCTCTGCCCATTCACATCCACCTTGTAGAATTGAATAGCTTCAATATTCAGACAAACAGACAGGGACATGGGCAACATTACTAGCACCTTCATGAAGTGGAGGAAAAAGTTCTTTGATAATGAAATAGTGAACAAAGCTTGGGCTTTAGCTTCAGGCTTTCTGATCTGAGATGTCTGGAAAGAACGCAACAACAAAATATTCAAGAACAGGAAAGGCTTTTCCTAGAGTATGATGGCTCAGATTTTAAGACAACTCAATGAGGCAGTAAAAAAAACACCCCAAGGACAAACCTAAAGATACAGATGTGTAGATACTATTACATTTGGGTCTTCAGGGGCTTGTCCCACAAGGAAAAAACAAGAATGCAAGTCATATAATTGCTGATAAGGATTTCTGGCATCTTCCCCCTTAGGGTTTTACGAAATGCAACATAGATGGGGCCTCAAAAGGAAACCCGGGCATGGCTGGGTATGGAGGAGTGATAAGAGATGAATGGGGTTTCATAAAAACCATCTTTCATAGCCATTTGGGGAAAACCACTAATAATATGGCAGAGCTCATGGCCCTTGAGCAATGCTTAGAAATATTGAGGGACTCTAATCTTCATAATAATATAATTGAAGCTGATTCTGCATTGATTATTAATTTAGTCAAGAACATTTGCTATGGATCAGCTCCGGACAAAGTATCGAAACATTGGCGGCTTCTGCAAGTTTTTCAACAAATTCCTTCCCACCTATAGGACATGAGAACCCTAAGTCTCACTTATGTGCGCCGAACAACCAACAAATTAGCGGACATATTAGCTAATGAAGGCGTTCTCTGTGCTAAAAGCAATAAAAAATATGAATGGATAGAGATCCCCCATGGCAGAATGAGGGAAGAGTGTCTGAGACAAGCGAATGTGGATAAGGAGTTCTATCATAGCAGGGGAAGCTAGCAGGTTATAGACTTATTGAAACAAAGGAATTTGGTCGATATGGTGCGTTAGTTCAAGGATATATTCGATCAGGATGTCCAATCTTCAGGCAGGAATATGTTCTTGGACAGGGTTCAATATATAGAACAAGTCTATACATGAATATGAAATATACTACAGATCACCTTTTCTTTGGCTATGCAAGAAGCTTTGTTAACGTGCAAGCAGATAAGCGAAAAAGAGGCAATCTCATTAATTTCGCATGGAAAATAGCAAGGGGGTTACCATGCCAAACGGACTCGAAATTACCTTCAACAGTGGCTTTATTAGACTTCAGGTCCGAAAGCAGGGTTAAACACCAAGCAAGTTACTCAACTTGGCGTGGATTGCCCGCATCTAGTGGATTTAGGGTTGATTACATGCGCGAGGGTTATCATCCCAAGTGGACCCAAATTTTAATATTGTTGTCTCTAAACACTTATCGGGTCTGATATAATGATTAAAGGGTTTTCTTGTTAGGGTTCCGAAATTATGTCCCTACCATTAGATCTCGGATGGCAAATCGCACGGTCTTGGTGCTAGATTAATTTTTGGAGGTTAGGACATAATGTTTTCTGGGCCTTGGGGTTGGATAGTTGGCCTTTGGCTCGATTTCCAAGGACATGTGTGGCAAGATAAAGATATGGTTCACATCTCCTTTGGATCTTTGTACATTAAGTAATGTGTTTTTATTATATAGTTAAATAGAAGGAGCCATACTTAATTCAGTGAAAAAAGAAATAATTGTATTGTAATTGGAAAAAAGAACATTAACATTATTTAGATTTCTAAATTTTTATTTTAATATTAAATCACATTAGATAAAATTAAATTTTGAACACAAAAATATCTACACATAAGAGTCATACTAAATTGTAAAATAAACCTTTCTTAACCCTATGAAAAACCTTTGGGCTTTACCAAATTACCAACATCAAACAATACAAAAGTGACCCAAGCATGTGAGACCTAAGAATCCAACTATCATTTTTCTAAAATCCATGTCCACATTGGGCGTCAGACTTCCACACGTCGGAACGCATCAGCAGTCTGAAGAAATTTTGATTTTGATGGCGCTAAATTAATTTCCATCATTTAAAAATTTGATTAAGCATTCATATTATGAAAAAAAAAATTGGTCATCGGGACAAATTGGAAGGCTGGGTAGACGACGCCTTCTCAAAAGCGAATGTATAAATCACGGCATTAACGGTTTATTAATCAAATCTCTGGGAAACTTTCAACGTCGATCCGCCTACATGGACAGCAGATCTGAGTACAGGCATGACAATGTTATTGAATACGGGTTTTTAATTTATACAACCAGTAACATTGGAAGAATGTTAAGCACTTAGACAGAAATGTCGTCATTGGCTTGCACTCACTGTACTCCATAACTATGATGCTTAATGGTGTAAATAAGCATGACATTTCTGTCTATTCGGTTAATAGTGTTCGCCGTAATATCTCATTTGATTTAGCTATGAAAACTCACCGGGACTAGGTCACTGATTGGAGTGTAATTAACAGCCGTTTATAAATTGGCCGCAATATTAATTGAAACAGCTATGTGTACTTTCGCTTTCTTTTCCGCCGAGTTCCTTATCCCATTTTAACGATGAATATAGAACTGTAAAGATTCTTTTCGAGGACAAGTTGATTTTGACTTTGAAGCTCTTGTTCTTCGTGTTGTGACTCCAGTGAGGAGCTCTTGCCGGTCTGCCTCGACATAGTTCGTTTTGTTGTGCCTTTCAATAACTGTGCTGTCCCTTCTGCTAATTTTATGATGGTATAACGCACCTCCAAATATAACATTACTGTAATGGCCGTTTAAAAAGCCAATTGTCGATAAACCACTCAAGCTCGCTAGATAAATCAATGGAAAATAAAACAAAAATGAGGTGACATGAAACAATAATGAAATTCATGACACTAAGCTGCTAACATGTCATCTAAAAGGGATATAGCGTTTCCATTGTTAGGAATAGTAATTACTCTAGTATTTGGAGATGGTTAAATATAGAGAGTAAGTTAAAGTGATTGACTAATTACTCTGGAGATGGTTAAATATAGAGAGTAAGTTAAGTGATTGACTGGTTGAGTATTTTAGCATTGAGTTAAGTAGAGTTAAGTTATACACTATTTTTAGTGTAGTTGCCTAGTAAGTAAAGTCGCTGGTTGGAAAGGATAAATACTTTTCAGATTCATTGTAAGTATTATGTTTTGAGATCAATAAAAGAGCAGCATCTCGTATGTTTTATGTGCGTTATTGATATTTTGTCTCTTCCGCTTTTCTAATGAATCGGTATAGGAGCCAGGTTATAAAGAGCTAGAGAAAAAAGATCAGTAGTAATCCGTGAGAAAAAAGAAAAATATTTTTTCCACTTAGTAACATTCAGGGCGCTAAAACCCTCGTGGGCTTAGCACAGAGCCGCGTGGGTTAGCATAGAACCGCGTTTGCGGTGAAAAGCTTACCGCGTTTTGCAACCACGCTGCTTTCCTCCGAATACAGAGCCTTAGACGACTAACACGGTCATTAGACGACGCCAGGTTAATAGAGCGAAGAGGATTTTTCGATAAAAGATTAAGTCAAGATTGGTTGGTTTGAATGGTGAGAGGGTTTTTGAAATCATAAACTTATTTTTGCATTGATAAAACTTTAGAAGGCTCGGGATTATTTGAATTTAAACGCATATTAAAAGGATTTCTTTTCAAAGGTTTTGGAAACGTTTTGAAAGGTTTGATTTTATATTGATAAAAAGGCCTTCAAAATAAAAGGTTTCGTTTATATATATTAAAGTTTTTCAAAAGGGGTTTTTGAAAAGGTTTTAGAAAACGAAATTTTAAAGTTTTTTTTAATAAAAAAACATAAAGTGGGAGAGGAGAAATATTTAGAGGGTTTTTGGTTAGGGTTTTGTAAAGTCTATTGGTTTATAAAAATATTTTGTTTTTTTAAACATGACAATTTTTTTTGGTGAAGATTGTGTTTTACGGATTATATATTTTTTTGGGGAGTGATATGGAAGAGAGCCTCATGCAATCAGTAAAATAATTATAAGAAAAGAAATCACATCAGTCATGGATCGCAAAGTGTGATTGAAGAAGACTAAAAAAAGGAATAAAAAAGAAGCAGAGATCATTGCCATGGTTAGAGAGATTCATGCAGTAGCTGAGAAATTGAGAAGTCTAACAAAAGAAAAAAAAAGAAATCGAGGGCGATTGCTGTAGCTTTGATCTGCTACTTCCTAACATATTTTGATCATTGGGTTATCAACATATTAACTTTTCTTAGAGCTAAAGAGTTAATTGAGTATGGGTCTAATAACACATATGCTAAAGTATGCCATGCTTTAGCAATGAATTTTATAAAACAAGCATTGGATGAGGAGTGTTTGTGCAAAGTAGCAAAAGCTACAACTTCCAACGAAGCATGGAAAATCTTAGAAAAAAATTTGGTGCAAGAGAAAGTGACATGCAACAGCAAGATGTGTCACAATTTGTTGAGTCAGCCACAGATCTGAGAGTATATGAGAAAAAATCTGAGAGAAAAACAGAGCTTGGAAAATTCCACTGAAAAGTGGATGATGGTTGCGAATACAATAAAATTGAAACCCATTATGCAAGCATGCATATGGTTAAGAAGATGCAACAAATATTGTAGAGAGAGAAACAACAACCTCTATGTGTGAAACAGAGAAACAATGTATAAATGCTCAAAGAATTCACTGTAATGTGGATAATACAGACGGTGAATCCCGCTGTGATGACACACATCTGGATGATAACTGCAAAGTTATATGTGAATTGGTGAATCCAACCGTAGCTAATGGATTTGGTGAAGTTGAAATTGATAATGAGCACATGCATGCTCAGATATCCCACCATAGTGTGGATAAACATTATATTGATGATATGTGTGGTTTCTTTTTAGAAACAGGGATTGATTGTGGCAATATGGTAAGCACAATGTTTGTTGAAACATTGAAGGTTGAAGCGGCCACTATAGCATCAATATATGAAGCAGTATGTCATCTAGCAACAAATGATGATCAAGAACAGGATAAAGTGATTGAAGAGTTTCTTATGAGAATATCCACTAACAACATAATAGTGGAAGACAACCTCCATGCAATTGAAAAGAAGGCAGATGTAGAACAGGAAGCTCTCACTGAAGAGAGCCATATTAAAGATGTTTTTAACATTATTTTTGAATGTGTAGGTGTTCAGAATAGCATGGAAAAAAAGAGTTGAAAACAAGGTTGTTAATAGGTTTGATGCAGATTTGAAGCTCATTGAAGAATGGATTCAAAAACCAATAGAACAAATTGATGTGAGTCTTAAAGCAACAACTGAAATAAAATAATTGAATGAAACGGTGAATATTGATCTTGAGTTTGCAGATTACACAAAAAAGCAACAATACCTAACTATGAAAGTGAAAAGAATGATATGGAAGTTTCTGAATACAAAATGAATGCATTGAAACCAATTTTCAGCGATGGAGTCAAGAAGGTATAAGATTCTGCTATCAAGAAATATGGCAGAAAAAAGTGAGGAATATGAAGCGCAAGAAGTAGAGAAAATAAGATAGTTTGAAGACGCAATGTTATGGTAGCAATCCATGGTTGAATGAATATTTGAAGAGGTAGGTGTAGAAGGCATGATCCAATTGTGAACAAGTTCAAAACAAGTCAAAGAAAAATTACAGCAGCAACAAGTGAATAAAGCCGACAACAAGAAAGTTCAACAAAGAATGAAGCAATTTCGAGGATATAGAATTTGGACGCAGAGAAAAAGAAAATGCAAAATTGTAAAATTCTTGACTCATAGTAAGCCTAGCTTAAACATAGACTAGCATGCATGTTTGAGTGATAATTGAGCCATGTTTGAGTTGTGTTTAGTCATAGTGTCATAATTAAGGGGGAGTGTTAGAAATAGTAATTACCCCTGCATGTGGAGTTGACTAAACATAGAGAGTTAGTTAATTGAGTGATTGAATGGTTGAGTGTTTTAGTGTTGAGTCAAGTCGAGTTAAGTGATAGACGACTTTTAGTGTGTGGTTGCATGTCAAGCCAAGTAGCTAGTTGGAAAAAGATAAATACTCTTCATCGAGTTGATTGTAAGTATCATGCTTTGTGACCAATAGAAGAACAACAACTCGTGTGTTTTATGTGTTAATTTACTTATTTTGTCTCCTTCACCTTTCCAACATACATAATATGTTATCTAAAAAACATAGATAACATGTTTGAATGGCAGAAAAGATAAAAAAATCTGTCCAAATTTATTGTTAAATAAACCTTCTCATTAATCTCTACGCTATTCCCAAAATCTACCATCCAATTAGATTCCATTCATTTGAGATAACTAGATGATCTCAACATGATCTCTAACCGCTCAATATCTTTAAACCTGTCCTCTAAATCCTGAATATCTTATAGATTACGTGTTTCCCGTTACACGTTGATACCCTTTTAGATGACACGTTGCCGGTTAACGTTTTCGTTATCGGTGTGTATGTGCGAATATATCACCTCGATGGTTCTCGTTATCGATGAGTATTGGCCAATGTATCACCTAAACACTCTATTCTTTTAGATGCCAACGCCGATAGTTTTAGTTATTGGCCTGTATGCCAACCTGTCACCTAAACCCTCTATCCTTTAATGTAGGTTAATGTAGGTTGTTCGAGGAAGTTATAACAAACAACTTATTGTTACGAATTTCATTTTGAATTTGATGCCACCTGCATGTTGCTTTTAATTTTGGATTATATCAAGTACTACATATTCGTGTTTGCCCCTGTTTTAGGTATTGACATGTAACTGTTACCTAAATGCTCTATCATGTGACATTGGTTGTTCAAGCAAGTTATAATAAATAACTCATTGTCATAAATTTCATCCTGAATTTGATGCCACTTACATGTTATTTTTAATATTAAATTAGAGTATTCATAATATTATTTTAATAATAAATAATATCAAAAATAGGATATTAAGAATAATATTATTAATAAAAAACATTTATTTTAATGATGTAAATTGATAATTAATAATATAAATAATGTTAATAAAGATTAATAGATATAAAATATTTAATGTTATTAAAGTATTTAAGTAATTACATTACATTAATATTAAGAATATAAGAATAATAATAGTTTGAAGAGAAGCTTTACAAGTCAGTCAAGTTGTTGTTTTCTTGGTAGGTAAGCACCCACGGGGATTTAAACCAGTGACCTATCGCAAGGAGTGCCTTAACAGTGCACCCATTCATCATCAATCCAAAGCCCC
>APFE030712493.1:152397-188532 GCA_000404065.3 Pinus taeda
AGCCAAGTAGCTAGTTGGAAAAAGATAAATACTCTTCATCGAGTTGATTGTAAGTATCATGCTTTGTGACCAATAGAAGAACAACAACTCGTGTGTTTTATGTGTTAATTTACTTATTTTGTCTCCTTCACCTTTCCAACATACATAATATGTTATCTAAAAAACATAGATAACATGTTTGAATGGCAGAAAAGATAAAAAAATCTGTCCAAATTTATTGTTAAATAAACCTTCTCATTTATGTGTTAATTTACTTATTTTGTCTCCTTCACCTTTCCAACATACATAATATGTTATCTAAAAAACATAGATAACATGTTTGAATGGCAGAAAAGATAAAAAAATCTGTCCAAATTTATTGTTAAATAAACCTTCTCATTAATCTCTACGCTATTCCCAAAATCTACCATCCAATTAGATTCCATTCATTTGAGATAACTAGATGATCTCAACATGATCTCTAACCGCTCAATATCTTTAAACCTGTCCTCTAAATCCTGAATATCTTATAGATTACGTGTTTCCCGTTACACGTTGATACCCTTTTAGATGACACGTTGCCGGTTAACGTTTTCGTTATCGGTGTGTATGTGCGAATATATCACCTCGATGGTTCTCGTTATCGATGAGTATTGGCCAATGTATCACCTAAACACTCTATTCTTTTAGATGCCAACGCCGATAGTTTTAGTTATTGGCCTGTATGCCAACCTGTCACCTAAACCCTCTATCCTTTAATGTAGGTTAATGTAGGTTGTTCGAGGAAGTTATAACAAACAACTTATTGTTACGAATTTCATTTTGAATTTGATGCCACCTGCATGTTGCTTTTAATTTTGGATTATATCAAGTACTACATATTCGTGTTTGCCCCTGTTTTAGGTATTGACATGTAACTGTTACCTAAATGCTCTATCATGTGACATTGGTTGTTCAAGCAAGTTATAATAAATAACTCATTGTCATAAATTTCATCCTGAATTTGATGCCACTTACATGTTATTTTTAATATTAAATTAGAGTATTCATAATATTACATTTTTAATAATTAATAATATCCAAATAATAGGATATTAAGAATAATATTATTAATAACATTATTTTAATGATGTAAATTGATAATAATAAAATAATAATGAAATATAATATTGTTAATAAGATTAATAGGATTATAAATATTAATGTTATTAAAAGTATTTAAGTAATTAAATTTACATTAATATTAAAAACATAAGAAATATAATAGTATGAAGAGAAGCTTTACAAGTCAGCGAAGTTGTTGTTTTTTTGGTAGGTAAGCACCCACGGGGGATTTAAACCAGTGACCTATCGCAAGGAGTGCCTTAACAGTGTAGCCATTCATTGTTAATCCAAAGCCCCATGGGCCAGTCGCGTTATTGTCTTTTTTCTGGTAAGTAAGAGATAAACCTTCTATTAATAAAAATAAATTACATAAAGTACAAAAATCCCCAGACAGCAGGGGCAGAAAAGAAGCAAGCAAGACCAGAACTATAAGGACCTGCGGTTCCAGCCAAAGTGTGACCGTGTTCGATGATGGACGAGAGGTTGGGAATCGACAAAGAACGAACGCGTTGAGGCAGCTCTACAACCAGCGCGCGAGGAGACATGATGTGATGTGCGTAGAAGGATAGAGAGAAGGTTTCTATAGGCGTGGGAGCATGGTAGGATAACCCACGGCCGACCCACACTTGGAGCGAGGCCGACATATATTTTGAAGGCGTTTGTGAAGTGTAGGGGTGTGTAACCATGTGGAGGATGAGTCGACTTGGGTAGCTTGACTAGCCCTTCCACTCGTATAAGTAAACATGCGTGAAGGCTCATTTGGACATCGCATCTTCGACCTTCAAACAAGAAGGAAGGCATAGTTCATAAAGAATACGAGGTGCATGTTAGAGTGAAGCCGAATGCACCCAAGTCTTGGGCAAGGCTACACGGGTTAACACATGGAAGTATATTGGGTGAACGAAGGCGTAGGGCAAGGAGCACCTGCTAGTCGAAGTAGGGCATGCACGGGTTAAGGCATGGGTGCCCAGTTGTGCGGTTGTGCAAGGGCGTGCACGGGTGAAGGCATGGGCTCCCGGTTTGTGCGAAGACTTGGCACGGGTTCTTGGGCAGCTTGGGTGAGCGCCCGCCCATCATGTGAAGGCAAACACGGAGGTGGAGAAGGGGACTTGGGTGAGGTCGCCCGCCCACCGTGTGGAGGTAAACGAAGGGTTTCTTGGTGACTTGGTGGAGTCACCTGCCCCTCGTGCACGAAGACAAGGTTTGGTTGTGAAGTGCGGAAGGCAGCTCTTGTGAGGGCGCGCCCGCCCACCTTGGGCAAGGAAATCTTGGTTATCACATGGAGGTGTGATGATGATGTAAATTTGGCTAAGTATGAAACTTGGGGTTTCCAAGTACATTTTTGAAACATTGTAACTTTGTAAAGCTATATAATATATTATTCGGGCAGACTCATTGTTTAGGGAGTTGCTCCTCCCTTTATACTGTGCAATTGTGTTCTTCATGTATAATTGTTGTTGATAATGAATGTGTATGGGTATTCATTGGTATAAAGGAACATTAATAATTACTAGGTTGAGAAACACAAAATAAGTAGGATAAGTGGTTAGGCATAGTCCACGAATATAAGTATTGGTGAAAAGAAAGTGTTCGGTGGTGCCGCACACCGCAAGCATGGTTGAAAGACTACCGCCGACTTGGGGGCGTGACAGGTGGTACCAGAGCTAGTCTGAATACTTGGAGGAGTCTTGCAGGGAGCTGGTTGAATATTGGAAATTGGTGATAGTGAAGCAGGTAGTTGCAGGTGAAGGAAGCTGTGGAATAAGGGATGGTTCAGGTTGCAGGCATCTTGGTCAAGCTGTTGGATGGTCGAAACTAGATTGCAAAGAAGAAGGAAGATGTTAGCAATGGCAGCTGAATCTCAAGCTCGGTCTAGTCACGGTGCGAAGGATGCTACTATGGCATTCATTGAAAAGGTGTTGGAGAAGATGGAGGACTTAGAAACTTTCTAGACTAAGAATATGGACTTGGTCAAGAGAGATCAAGAGGCCAATTCGAAGATGAAGGAAGAGCTCGATGAACTCCGGACTCAACACGAGTACACTGATCTTTTGTGTACACAACTTGAAGTAAGGGTCAAGGAGATTAAAGAGGCAAGAGACCGAGGCTTGGCAAAGATCGTGGACTTGCAGAAATCTCTGGACGAAGCCAGAGATGAGATCGTGGTGTTGAAGAAGACCGTGAGGCATAACTCAGGTGGAGGAGTGCCTCACGTGAATGTCAAGGAACTGGAATCTTATGATGGTACAAGGAGTGTGAAGACTCTTGGTAACTTTCTATGGGACATGGAGCAATACTTGGAACGATTAGGTCTATCTGATGATGAGACGAAAGTGAAGGTAGCTACTCAGTTCTTAACAAATGATGCTAAGATGTGGTGGTGAAGGAGGATGGATCAGATTGCCAACGGGAGTGCTGGTGACATTACTTTGTGGGATGAGATGAAGAAAGCTTTGTAGACCCATTTCAATCCTCAAGATGAAACGTGGGAAGCAAGGATGAAGATAAAGTTCATGAAGCAGACAGGGAACCTTTAGACATATCAGCGAGAGTTTTCAAGTGCGGTTCTGGAACTTCCTGACATGGCAGAGAGGGACAAGGTGTTCAACTTCATTATTAGATTGAAGCCTTGGGCACGTAATGAAGTGAAGAGGTAGAGGATTAGAAAACTTGAGGAAGCTTTTGCTGCTGTGGATAGGTTGGTGGAGCACTCTGATGAGACTTCTGATGATAGGAAGAAGAAGTCCGAAAATCCTAAAGAGAAGAAGAAGGATGATGCTTCGAAATCGTATGATAAGTTCAAGACGAAGAAAGCCTTGAAGTGTTGGATATGTGCTGAACCACATACGGTGAAGAATTGTCCTTCTAGACCGAAAGTGGCTGCGATTTCACAATCTACTGAGAAGAATGAAGAAGCTTCTGTGGGGATGATGCAAATACTTGGTGTTGTTGCTGCTATAGAGGTGATCTCTCAAAGGGATCCTGAGAGGAACAAGTTGGAGTATTTTCGGATGAAGGTTGAGGGTGCTGATATACTCACTATGGTGGATAGTGGGGCTACTCACAACTTCATGGGTGAAGATACTACGAAAAGGATTGGGCTGAAGTTTGTACCGGTGAAGGCACAAATGAAGACAGTCAATTCCCCTCCTGATTATGTTCTTGGTGTAGCTGAAAGGGTGGACACAACACTAGGTGAGTGGACAGGGAAAGTTGACTTCACTATAGTGTCGATAGATGATTATGAAGCTGTGCTAGGAATGGAATTCTTGAAACAATTCGATGCTATGATTGTTCCACATTTGAAGAGGTTGTACATTTACAATGGAAGGGAGGATGTACCCATTGGTGTACCAACCATTGGTGTGACAAAGCCTGATTGTAAGTTGGTTGTAATGCAAATGGAGGATGAGAAGCAAATGGAAGATATGAGTAAGCGGTTGTCTATGGTTGAGACAAAGCTTACCAAGGAGTCATTGGCCATCACAACACTTTCTGATAGTATCTTGGATGTGTCAAGATGGCTAGAAGTGGTTGAGGATGATGATGATGATGACGAGGCATATGTGAGGCCGAATGTCCAGGTGGAGGATCGAGTCACTTATCTACAGAGGATGGAGGTAGAAAATCCTGAAAGATGGATTGCGATGATTAGTGCGGGTGAGCCTTCAAGCTCTACTCCCTCCACATCTTCTTAGGTGGGAAAGAATATGGGGCTCATTGTTAGCTGCTCATGGTAGTGAGTCCTTAAAACAGGTTGAGCAGGTATGACAGATGGTGTAGGGATGGTTCGGCATCAAGTACTTGACATGTTGCAGATGGGATGGAGTTTCCATGGACCTGAGCATGGGTGAGATTCTTGGTGAGTCCAAGATGTGGAAGAATCCGAGATAGGCTGGTGAAGGCATAAGGATGGACATTCTTATGATTTGAGCATGACAGTTGGACTGATCACCCGATTAGTTCAAGTCATAGGGGCTAGTAGTGTACCAGAGAGATGTTGACATCAGGCAGGTAGGAAAGATGACAATTCATAGGATGGGACGACACATGATGGAGAGGGGAGTTCTACATATGTTGCAGGGATGTTTGTAGTATGTGGAGGAGTTGACATCATGGATCGAGGATGAGACAGACATTGATGATCTTGGTGGATGGCCACTAGGGTGGTATATTGTCGAGGACGACAACGACTTCAGGTGGAGGAGGATGTGAGGACCTGTGGTTCCACCCAAAGTGTGACCGTGTTCGATGATGGACGAGCGGTTGGGAATCGACAAAGAACGAACGAGTTAAGGCAGCTCTATGACCAGCGCGTGAGGAGACATGATATGATGTGCATAGAAGGATAGAGAAAATGTTTTTATAGGCGTGGGAGCATGGTAGGATAACCCACGGCCAACCCACACTTGGAGCGAGGCCGACATATATTTTGAAGGCATTTGTGAATTGTAGGGGTATGTAACCATGTGGAGGATGAGTCGGCTTGGGCAGCTCGAATTGGCCTTCCACTCGTATAAGTAAACATGCGTGAAGGCTCAGTTGGACATCACATCTTCAACCTTCAAACAAGAAGGAAGGCACAATTCATAAAGAATATGAGGTGCACGTTAGAGTGAAGTCAAATGCGCCCAAGTCTTGGGCAAGGCTGCACGGGTTAAAGCACGAAAGTATATCAGGTGAGCGAAGGCATAGGGCAAGAAGCACCCGCTGGTCGAAGTAGGGCATGCACGGGTTAAGGTGTGGGCGCTTGGCTGTATAGTCGTGCAAGGGCGTGCATGGGTGAAGGCGTGGGTGCCGGGTTTGTGCGAAGACTTGGCATGAGTTCTTAGGTGGCTTGGGTGAGCACCTACCCATCGTTTAAAGGCAAACACAGAGGTGGAGAAGGGGACTTGGGTGAGGTCACCCGCCCACCGTGCAGAGGTAAACGAAGGGTGTCTTGGTGACTTGGTGGAGTCACCCACCCATCGTGCATGAAGACAAGGTTCAGTTGTGAAGTGTGGAAGGCAGCTCATGTGGGGGCGCGCCTGACCGCCTTGGGCAAGGAAATCTTGGTTATCACATGGAGGTGTGATGATGATGTAAATTTGGCTAAGTATGAAACTTGGGGTTTCCAAGTATACTTGTGAAGCATTGTAACTTTGTAAAGCTGTATAATATATTATTCAGGCAGAGTCATTATTCAGGGAGTTGCCCCTCTCTTTATACTGTGCAATTGTGTTCTTCATGTACTATCATTGTTGATAATGAATGTGTATGGGTATTCATTGGTATAAAGGAACATTAATAATTACTTGGTTGAGAAACACAAACTAAGTAGGATAAGTGGTTAGGCGTAGTCCACGAACATAAGTATTGGTGAAAAGAAAGTGTTCGGTGGTGTTGCACATCGCAAGCACAGTTGAAAGACTACCGAGGCTTTGGAAGTTGTGATAGAAACCCTCAAGTCAAAGAGGTGCTAACAACAACCTAGCAGAGAGTCCAAAGAGAAAACGGGTACGAAACCCATGCGTAGTAAACAATTACCCAAAACTAGAAATCAACAAAATCTGCGTTGTAACCATTTAAGGAAAAGTAAATTGGTTTTACAGAGAGTTGGGCCCATAGAGGGACCCACTGAGGACCCTCGGGTTCGAAGCCTTGAGTAACTCACCCGAAAAATCCTAACCATTCGAAGGGGCATCCCAATCCAACGCCCTACAGAGATATTGCTCGACCTAGATGCATGGAGGTTAACTGGGTGATGAGAGCGGTTTCCTCTCTCATCACGACCCCACATGTAATCCTATGAGTGGAATCATGTGCTCCTTACACTAAACCATAAGCCATCTGAAGCCCGCACGATATAGCACTCACGGTTTTGCATTTGTGGTGTCCAATCCCACTAAGCCAACTATACTTCGGTAGACCAATATGTATCAATGTCTGACTCAAAACCTTCATCTGACTCTGAGAGCCATGAAAGATGAATTAGGCGATGTTATCCTCACCCCTGTCCTCTAGTTCAACATTTTCCATCCATGCATCCCAATCTGTATTTGCCAGCGTGACACAATTGTCTCAAAGCTTCCTAGTCGGAAGCAACTCCCATGGACACCGAGAGTCCCTAGCCTTATTGGCCACTCCTTCATTGGCCCATCTGTCTGCTAGCATGTTTTCTTTCCTTCCGACATGAAAAAATCTTAAAGTTTTGAGGATTTGTAAGTGTGCTT
Organism: Pinus taeda; assembly: GCA_000404065.3. NCBI lineage: Eukaryota > Viridiplantae > Streptophyta > Pinopsida > Pinales > Pinaceae > Pinus > Pinus taeda. The sequence goes on from APFE030712493.1 coordinate 159,693, forward strand.
GGATTCAGTGAAAAACCTACAGCAACTTCCAGTGCTTAGACACTTTATCTGGTGAGGTACCATTTTGGATCTTCTTGGCTGCTTTGATAACCAATTCCGAATCTGCTTCTATGATGACATTCTGTAAATTCGTCTCCACCAGGATCTCCAAAAATTGATCTAAAGCCAAAAGTTCAGCCATGTTATTGGTACCCTTCTCCAGATGGCCATGGAAAATGAAATTAGTGTGACCCTCAGGATCCCTAATGGCACCCCCGAAGCCAGCTTCCCTAGGATTGCCCTTAGAGGCTCCATCAATATTAACTTTGAAGAAGCCTTGAGGAGGTGGCTGCCAACTCCTGTCCCTAGAGTATGTTGCGCTCACATCCTTCTTTAATCCTTGAGGGATGATGGACTGAAGACTCAAATTAATAATAATGAGTTTCTCATTTGGCAGAGGAGGATTCGAGGGAGTTGTTCTCAGAATGCTCCTAACTGCTTCCTTGAGCTGTTTTGAAATCTTATTAATGATAAGCAAGTGCTCCTTGGCTCTATTTTTGAAGATCTGCATATTGCGTTCTTTCCAAATATTCCATATGCCAAAGCTTGGTGAAAGCATCTAGGCTTTGTTGATGATCTCATTTTCTGAGAAATTCTTCCTCCATTTTGATAAACTGCTGGATATACTAAGCCTGTCCCTGTCAGTCTATCTGAAGATTGAGGCCACCCAATCCCAATTTTTAGCAGAAAGGAACAAAGATTTAGAAGGTGTTTAATCGTTTCCTCATGAGAGTCACAAAGGAGACATTTAGAGGGGCCAATGAAACCTTTCTTAAGAAGGTTTTCCCAAGTTAGGATTTTTCTTTTATGAACTAGCCAGATGAATAATTTTATTTTCATCGAATGAGGAGTTTTCCACAACGCCTGCCAGACTTTCTCTGCATTTCCAGAGTTAAATCCTGTGATTTCTTATTTGGCCTCTTTGAGGTTATAGTTTCCTTCATTGTTTTTTCCCCATCTTAGTTGGTCATGTGAGGAGGAAACCAGAACCCTTCTTTGCTCTAGGTCCATGGCAAGAACCTCTACCATGGCCTTCAAAGGGCTCTCTTGATTATAACTTAGATACTTCCATTTCCTCCATTTTTCCTTATCCCTGCCCTGATCCCAGAAATATTTAACTAATGAAACACCTTTGCTATCTGTGTCCCTCTTGAGGGTTGCCAGATCGTTCTTGTTCAAGATGGGTTCCTCTTGCCAACTTTCCTCACAGAAGTGGGCCTTGTCCCCTGCTCAAATTTCCCAAAAACAGTGTTGTTGAACAATCCATTTGTTCTCCCACGCAAGGTTCCATATGTGTGAGCCCTTGATTTGACCTGTCATTTTAATGTGATACTGTTCCTGCCAATGCTTGGTGTACTTTTTTGTCCAAAGCTTGGCCCAAGGGGCATTCAACTTCTTGATCCAATTCCACCATAGCTTTGCTCCTGAATCTTGACTTTGGGTTTCTAGATCATGCAGCCCCAAATAATCATGGCTTTTTGGCTTACAAAGCTTGTCCCGGGCAATAATCGCCCATTTATTTTTCTCTTCCCCTCTGCCCCACAAAAAGTTTCTTTGAAGGCTTCTTATTTTTTGTTTAATGCCTTGAGGAGTAGGTATAGCTGCAAACATGAAAATGGGAATGGCTTGCAATACCACTTGAATAAGCACAAGTCACCCTGCAAGTCCAATTGCTGATTTTGTCCTGAAGTTTGTTTAAAATAGGCTCCCAAATTTGCTTACTTAGAGGTTTGTCTCTAAGAGGAATGCCAAGACATTTGGAAGGTAATTGGTCCCTTTGAAAACTAAGAATGCTGGTGATATGTCTCTGAATAGCAATATTAGTGTTAAAGAAAAAAACTTTTGACTTGTTTTGGCTTACCTCTGTGCCTACTGCCATAGTGAAATCGTTTAAGATGTCCTTGATTTCCTTTGCTTCCCTAACTGTGGGAATTCCCTACAACATAGTATCATCCACAAATTTTTGATGCATGTTAGCCTCTCCATCAGGGGTGAGCTTGATCCCCTGAATCCTTCCTTCACCATTTGCTGCTTTGATTGCCCTACCAAGCCCTTCCATAATGAGGACAAAGAGGAAGGGGGAGAGTGGATCACCTTGCCTAAGCCCTCTAGAAGGTGTAAAAGTGTAAGTGGGAGCTCCATTAAGTAGAATGGAGAAACTGGTCAAGGTGACAAGAGCCATAACCCAGCTTATCTAGTTATGGTTGAAGCCATAGGCCTTGAGAATGGCTCTAATGTAAGACCAGTTGAGTTTGTCATAGGCTTTCGCAAGGTCCAATTGAATGATCATACTTACTTGCTTGTTGCTTTTGAGAGAGTGTAACACCTCATGTGCTTGGATGATGTTGTTCAGAATCTGTCTTCCTTCCACATAACCTGTTTACTCTTCTGAGATGAGAGTGGCAAGCAGAGGCTTGAGTCTGTTGGCTATCACTTTGGAGATGATTTTATAGATGACATTACATAAGGCGATGGGCCTAAACCCATCCGGAGTCATAGCATTTTCCTTTTTGGGGTTTACGCTATAAAGGTCGCATTTAGTGCTTTCAAAACCTTTTTGTGTTGTCTTGAGTCTTTGACAACCTCGAGGATATCTTATTTGACTGTATCCCAACAGGATTTGAAGAAATCAACATTGAAACCATCTGGGCCTGGTCCTTTTCCACTTTGCATTTCCTTGATAACCTCACTAACCTCCTCTTCCAAGACTGGCGTGTTGATATTGTGGTTGTCCTCACTAGTGACTAACTTGGGAATGTGCAGGGTGAACTTATCAATGAACTTAGATCTGTCTTCCAATGGCTCCTTTGCAATATTAGTGAAGTGTTGTACTAGGGTTGATTCCATGTCCTTGTGAGCGACAAGTTTAATACCTTGAGGATCCTTTAGCTTTGTGATTCCGTTATGTGCCCTGTGAGCCATAGTGGATTATTGTGGAAGAACTTAGTATTCCTTTCTCCCTCTTTTATTCATTGAATTCTGGACTTTTGTCTCCAAAATGTTTCCTCTTGTAAGCAATGCTCCTCCCATTCATCCTGCAAGGAGTCAGTTACTTTTTGCCTTTCCTCATCGAAGCCCTATGTGATGTTGATCTGATTAATTTCCTGGATTTTTTTCTTAGTGTTCATTATAGCCTTGATGATATCATCGAATTCCCTTTTGTTCCACTCCTTAAGTTTAGATTTAATGTGTTTCAGTCTCTGCTAGAGCATGTACATCTTGGTGCCCTGAATATTCAAAACCTCCTTCCACGAGTTGGCAATGTTGCTGGTGAAATGGGGTGCAAAAGCCAGGCATTTTCAAATCTGAATGGCCTATTTCTCAAATTTCCCATAAAACAGGGTTCTAGCTGGACTAGTCAATGATCTGAGCCTCCAAAGGGCAGGATGGATGCAGCGATGGCTGAACCTGCAAGGAGGAGATCCTCAGAGACGATAAACCTATCTAGTTTGGATGCCACTTGGGAAACCCCTCCCCTTTTGTTGTTCCATGTGAAGGTTCCATTTATAGTCTCAGTATCCACTAGTCCCATGTTCGTGAGGAAATCTTGGAAGGCTTTAGAGTCTCTACCAAGCTCTCTAGTGCCTCCTTTTTTTTTCCGTGAGAGATCTTATCATATTGAGATCTCCTGCTAGTATCTAGGGTAAGTTGGGATAGTGTGCTCTGAGACCTTCCAAGGAGGTGAGCAACTTGAGTTTATCAGTCTACTGTTGAGGGCCATAGACATTAGTTATCATGTAGGTTTCTTTGTCACCTACGGGACAACACACCATAGAAAGATAGTTCCTGGACGCTTCAGAATCCAGGATTCTCAATTTCTATGGATCCCACAATGTGAGAGTCCCTCCTGTAGAGTTATTAGCTTTAACTTCCAAATAATCATACTTGATTAACCATTTATTATGCACTTTTCTTATTTTCTCCATAGAACATTTTGTCTCCCGAATAAAGACCATATGCAATTTTACTTCTTTTATTCTATTGTGAAGATTTCTCTATTTCCTTCTACTACCTAAACCCATAATATTTCAGGTGGAAAGCTTCATTAAGAAAGGTTGGTTAAATAGTAGCTAGTAAGGTCTTTCATCTTACCTAAGTTAATTAGTAGTTTTCCACATTCTATTAGCAATTCATTCTATCTTTTCCTTCCTAGTTTTTTTGGAGATAGTTCTGCGGGTTCTCCATCATTTTGACCACTTTGCTCATGGCTTTCATGGCTTCTTTTGACTCCAGTTCCCTTTGTTTGTGCCCTCCATAGATAGAGTTTTTGTACTCGATCATAATCTTCTTTTGGCAATAATTTCACTGCTTTGTACTTTCCTTGTTCCAGAAATTGTTCTAGATCAAGATTTTCCCTCTCTAGAATCTCCTGCAATTCATGATCTTTTGTGCCTGCCTCACTTGGGGTAAACTCTTGGTCCTTGCTAATCTCCATGTAGCTCCGTGGTTCCTCTGTCTACTGGTTGTTTGCTAGGATGTCCTTCGTTTCACTTTCCATATCTTGCTCCTTGGGAACGTTCTCCTTGACTTGTGTTGTCTCTTCGCTTTCCTCCCCTTCCTCTAGGATTTTGAAACTATTATGTCTTGTTTGTATGTCTACGCTTGGCTTCTTGTGAGATATTCTACCCCCTTTCCCTTTGCTCCCAACCTTGGTAAAACCCTCAAGATCTTTTTTCATAGAGGTTTTCCCATTGCTTTCCACATTGTTAGTGGGGTAGTCTCTAAATAGATGACCTTGTTCATGACATTTGCGACATCTGAATGGAATGTGCTCACAGTCTAATATTTTCACCCATTGTTCATCATATACTTCTAAGATTATTGCTTCCATAAGGGCTCTAGATATATCCATGTCCACACATATATGGGTGAAGGAGGTATATTTACTTTTGAGAGTTGCCTTTGATATTTTGAGAAAATGCCCCAGCTTATTGCCTATAACTTTCAAGGACTCTGGTAGCCAGTAATCCAGAGGTAAAAAGTATAGCCTGATCCATATCGGTACTGATGTGAATGTTTCATGTTCCGGCACAAAGTTCACCGTCCAAGGACGCATGTAGAGTCCTGCTGCAGTGTAGAAGTAGAGTCCTCCCTCAAATACCCCATCTTTGTCCTCTAGGCTCGCAAACACCACCATGAAGAAGCCCTTAGATCCCAGATGCAAATGTATTTCTCCCTTATGCTTCCAATGGCTCATGATCCAGATGTATAAAGCCCTCTCTGTTGGCCATAACCCCATGAACTTGTAGATGATCACATGTTCTCTCATATGGTCCTTGTGCGCTTGAATCGCAGAATCACTTAATATGACTTGGGGAATGATGCTTGATTTAGGTTTACAGACTCCCGTAGTTCTTGTGGGAGTCATTTTTCTGCTACCCCTTCCCTTCTCCTTTTCTTTACTTGTTTCCTGTTGATTCCCTTCCTGATCTTAGGATTCGTTTCTTCCAACTGTCTCTTTGCCTCATGCTTCTGAAATCTTTCCCGAAGGTTTTTTGAAAAACTTCCCTGTTGCTTCCTTGCCTCCTTCTGTGACTACTTGACTGTAGGAGGGAGCGACGCTCCCCCTGCGCGTCTCGCCATGGAACCCTAATACAAAAACCCAACGTCAACTTCGATCCTTGTTCCAGTTGCAGACGAAAAAACCGATACTAGTCAAGTTATTATCATCTAGCATTACATTTAACAATAATAATATATATTAATTTTCATCAAAATTTTACATCAAATTTTTTTTTTCTTTTATAATTTTTTTTTACTTAATATGTATATGATATATTACATTAAAAAAAAAAATAAGTTACATTTAAAAAAAGTATTGTGGATGCAAAAAGGTCCCTCCGTATATATATATATATATATATTATAATATATATATATATATATATATATATATATATATATATATATTATATAAGAGAAAGCAAAACAAACTTGTCAAATTTGATATCAAAAACATTAGAATATATTCAAGAACTTTAATTTTTTTTTTCTCGCTAAAAAAACTAATCTATTAATCCATCAACGGGTAGTACATTACAGTCATGAGGTGTCACCCCCTGAGGCCAGGCGTCAGATTTCTGAGCCAGGTATCAACCCACGTGGGGGGACTGAAACTCTCCAAAAAATGACCCCTCCCAAGCAAAATAACTGAACCCACGCAGGGGCGACCAACTGCAAACCTACTGAACCCACGCAGGGGCGACCAGCTGCATACACAGTGATCCCGCGCAGGGGCATCTTAAAACAGGACCAGTTAAACGGATTGACCCACCTAGGGGCAGTAATTGACAAGACCATAAAACTATTCACATTATCCCACGCCGGGATGAAATTAGACAAGACCAGAAAGACAGTGAAATTATAAGAGTCGAGAGCCAAAACAAGCCCTGAAGGGGGCTGGAGACGGTGGAGCTGAGCGGAGGGCTGGCTACTGCTCCGGCTCCTCTTCGACCACTAGGCATCCCCAAGATTCTTCATCTTCTGCTGCAGCAGGTTGGGGAACCGGGTTGACATCCTTTGCTTTGGAAGTTGATGCCTCCGGCAGCATCAGACCTTGCTCTGCCACCCGTCCTGGCACTTCTTCAGCAAATGCTGAGCCCTCGTTCTGGTGCTGCTGCTGTTTGCCGTGGATCTCCTCACTGTCAGATGGCGCTTCATCCAGGAAGCGAACCGACACATGAGCATTAATGCGAGGCCTATCCAACGAGCTACAGAAGGTGAAGATGGCTGAGCCAAAGGCCGGCGAAGGTGCTGAAGGGTCAAGGCTGCGGGAATCCACAAATTGACTGGCTTGAATTGGCGTGGCGTCAGGGAAGCCATGGCAGCAGCACCGACAGTGATAGGGGTTAGGAATCGGAGCAGGGGGCCGAGAGGACTCCCCCCTGGCCGAGCCTCGACGGCAAGGCGGACGTTGCCTTGGCCTGACCATGCTTGGAATAGAGCCGAGGAGAAGGAGCCGAGAGGGTGACAGAATTGAGGCGGAGGCGGAGAAGGGGAGGGGCGCCAATTTGCAGTCCCCTCTCCTTTCAGAACAAATACCAACGAGCCGAGGGAAGGAGGGTGAGGCCTCCCTGAGAGCGGGTGAGCAGGCGAGAGCCTGAGCATGAACCAGCGAGCACAGAGCATCAAAGACCGAGAGCTGCAAACGACCCAACATGAATTGAGCCTCATCATCACCTGATTTAACCACTGAACCTATGCCTCGAACCTCGATCGCCATAACTACTCGTTGCAGACGAGCTTACGACAAGAATGGCACAATGAATGTGCCTCCAGGTTGAACCCCGCCCTATATTCCATGGCGGCGTTCTTGCATTGAATGCCATCATAAAACTTGGGGCTGCCCATATCCGGCAAGTGGCGCCTCCATTACTGCCGATGTGTCACCCGCATCCGGGATATTCAAGAACTTTAATTAATACAATGTAATGAAATAATAAAATATGATAAGCTACTAGATAGCTCCTACACGATCATCTAAAAAACACTACAAAATTGGATAATTACAAAAGTCTTTATCTATTTAGATGAACTTTTAAGTATATATATATATATATATATATATATATATATATATATATAATATATAAAATATTTAAAATTAACTTAAATATGGTTATAAAATTCGATATACCAAATTTAAAACAAAAATTATAATTATAATTTCTATTTTAATAAAAATATTTAAAATAATATTCAATTATTTTAATTTACAAATTTATTAGTATTATTATTATTAAAAGAAATAAATACATTTTTAATTATGTTTTAAAATTAAATTGAAAATTAAAATAATAGGATAATTAAAAAAATTTAACCTAAACAATTTGCTTAAGATGAAATTATTATAATATAAAATTGCTTTTTTTTACAATTAACCAATAATTAACAAATATTTCAGTTTAAACCAAGATTTTTTTTGTTTAATTAAGAAATGAGGGCTTATTTAATTGGGATGTTTATATCTTGAATCTCACATTATAAAGGCAACAAACAGCAGATGGTGCAACGTAAATATGTCAGATTGTCCTCAATAATGAAAATATCTATTTAATTGTGAAATTCATTGATTGCTGGTTGAGGAAAAAATGAATTAATATTATTATTCCCAATTCTGGACCAGCCGACTTATCGCAGATTACTAACACTTTTTACGGGGTCTCCTCTTTTGGCGTTTGCTGTAAATCAGTGATCATCATATTCTCAACAGCCAGATGTCTTGTGAAGTATCTACGTAATCGATAGCGAACAAAATCAAAGAGGTCTTGAGATCAAACGATGTTGAGAGTCATTAAATTCTATCGAGTTGATCTATAGGGTTTGATCTCCAGAAACGCTATTTGAGAAAACGAGATGAATAGAATTATCACTAGTGAAGGAACGGCCCATCCTCTATGTCATATTGCCCACTAATGCCCTTGGCCTCACGATCCATATGAAAGAAATAGCCTTGTAGTACATTAAAGAAATAACACGTGTGTTATAATTGGGTTTAAAAATTGAAAAATTGAAAAAATTCAAAATATGATTATCAAGTTATGTCTATTAACTTTTGTCAATTTGTTTAATTAGATTATAATTTTTTTTGGGTCAAAATTGGTAATTCTATTGACAAATGGTGAGTTTGTGAGTGATTTTCATGTGCAACATGGTAGAGATGTCAATAACCCTAATAAAAAAAATATAATTAAGCCAATAAAATATATATTTTTTTTTTAAAATTAAAATAAAAAATATTTTAATTATTTATGAAGCTAAAAATTATAGGTTGTTATGGTTGGTGATTAACATGCAAATCAATTGCTAGAATCTTGTTTGATTAAGGATTAATAATATTGATATTATAGATGTGTCATTCTTTTATGTTCAGTTAATGTGTGATAAATAAAAAAAAATTATAGTTATGAAAAAAATAGTCTAATGTCTCTTTCTTTCTCACACACATATAAAGAGTGAGTACTCCAATTCCACTAATATAGAGTTTATATGTATCATTTAAAAATATATATTAATAACAAAAAACTTTCAATACAAATAAAGATAGAATATGTAAAGCAAATGAAATTTCAAAAAATTGATGGTTGAAACATTTTATGAGTGTTTTGTTCAAGGTGAATAAGATGTGTAATTCCTTCCATTCATATAGATTTTTTAATGAATTGACATGTAGTATTCAAAAAAATTATTAATAACAAAAAAAATCATATAAATACCTATTTATTTGGAGAAAGAGAGAATATGCCTATATATAAAGAAAAATGTAACTAAAGCATTTTATTAATATATTCTCAAGGTTAAGTCTATGTGTAATTCTTTTCATGTCTAGCATGGAGTTGACACATGGCATTTATATAAAATAATGATCATAGATACATGTTAACCTAGAACCTATCAAGCATCAAGGGCGATAAGATCTTTTGAGGTGCAACTCTTTATTCATGTTTTACACTTTAAAGAGTTTTTGACCTCAAGGAAATTGATTCCTCTTGGTGCTTGATAAAGGCGAGATTAACATGGATCTATCTTGGTAATAATAACAATTTTATTAATAAAATTTATGGAATAACATTAATGTTAATAATGATACCAGTCATAACATAATTAATAACATAAGAAATGTTAAATGAACAATAATACATAAATTATACTATACTTACAATATTAATATCATTATATAATAATATTGTTGTATTTAATAACATTATCAATGTTAAATGAACAATAGTACATAAATTATAATATAATTACAAAATTAATATCATTATTTAATAATATTGTTGTATTTAGAAACTCATCTTATTAATCCCTCCCAAGGCATGACTTTAGCAATCATTTTTTTTTGTTGACCATTATTAGTTTAGGGTTGACTAATGCAACTTATAATGTTTAATTTTGAAAAATAAATATTTATTGTTCAATATTATTAAGAAAAATGATTTTCAAACATTTAATTGGACCATAACTTGAAGGTCTTATTGGACCCTTTGCACAAAATAATGTTATATTAGTAACTTCCTCACATATGTTATGCCATAATTTATGAATATAGTTGCAACATTTACGCCTTATTTTTAGATATTTTAGTATATTTAACATTAAATTCTTACTACCATAATTTAAGTAAGAATTTACATAAAAATGGGTAGCAATAACATGTAAATAAATATATTTACCAAGAGTTACTTCTCACCATTATTTATGTTTTTCTCAAAACTTTTGTAGGAGTAAAACCATAAACTTTTGTAGGAGTAAAACCATAAATATCTAGTGGTTACTACTCACTAAAATTTTTGCAATTCCATGTTCTTGAATAAGAAATTAATTTATCCACTTCATATTTCAATTTAGGAGTTACTTCTCACCATTATTTATGTTTTCCTCCAAACTGATGTAGGAGTAAAACTATAAATATCTAGTGGTTACTACTAACCAAAATTTATGTGATTCCATGTTTTGAGTAAGAAATTAATTTATCCACATCACATTTCAATTTATTAGGTCCTAAGTACGGAAAATTTCAAGGATGGAAGTTTATTTTAAAGTTTAAAAACTTTGGGGAATCTTACTAGTCTCTAATAGACAAATTGTAAAATGTTTGATGATATTTTTGTAAAAATATATAATTTGGGATTATATTATAATATTCTATATAATATCGTGACAATTTTAAGGTAAAATAAATTTCTACTATAAAACTTGGCCGAATAATTTATAGAAAAATAGAAATTGACGAATGTGTTTTTTTGGAAAAAGTATAGAAAATTAGCCCACTTGCGAATATTAGCCTCTAAAATTTTCACTCACAAGACTATAAGATTCCATTTTTCCTATTGACCTCTAACATTCACGAATGTATATTGTAATCTTTTATGCAATTATTGCAATAATAGATTCCGTTTTTCCTATTAATCTCGAAAAATGTATATTATAATATTTTATGCAATTCTTGCAATAATAGATTCCATTTTTCCTATTAACCTCTAGCATTGACGAATGTATATTATAATCTTTTATTCCATTCTTACCATAATATAATTTTTAACTTGAGTAGCTCGAGTTAAGCAACCTTATAACATTTGTTATGATATTATAATTTTTATAAATTATCTTATTGTTAATATTACTTAATTAATAATATTGATATTAACTTCCATAATAATAATGTTATTATTACAAACAATGTATAAATGTCCACAATCAAACACTACTTGTAATGCCCCTTAATAATAATAAATATAATATAATATTAAATAAATCTTATAATAAATAAAATAATAAATAATAAAAAATAGTATAGTAATAAATAAAAATAATAATAAAATAATAAATCAATTACATGTTCTAAATAAATATAAATAAAAATAAACAGGAAAATAGTAAAAATCAGTAAAGCTATCAAAAAGTAAATACAAAATAAATAAAACAAGAAAGCAGTAAAAATCAGTAAAGCTATCAAAAAGTAAAAACAAAATAAATAAAACAAGAAAACAGTAAGTTGTATGTTGACACATGGAGGGTGTGCATGTGGTTCCCCTTCCAAGGTTTTCTCTATTTAAGAGATGGTAAGGAAGATGAGAGGCATTCCATGATTCCATGATTCCATCATCCATTCTCTGGGAGAATAGTGTTAGGAGACAAAGGATACCCTAGCAATAGTACATTGATTGAGGGCTCAAGGGTGGCTAGTTGTAGCAAGATTTTGTGCAATTGAGCTTATGGTTGGGTGGAGAGTTATCCCCAAGACTTTGTTGCAGTGAGCAGAATTCAACTAGCGTTCTACTAGCATTCCACAGGTAAGTTGTCTCTACTCACATTTTTTAAAAAAATTTAATGCTAACTAGTAGATAAATTGAATGTTGATTATAAATCACATGATTAATCTAATTAATTACATGTTTTTATTTCGGGATTGTTACATATGGTATCAGAGCTTAGGTTCAACCCTTAGGGCCTATAAACATTTTATTCTAGAAAACTTTGATCTAAATGATTTAACAAAACTCAGATGTTAAGCCTAAGGTTGATCATTTAATATATGATTTTAGAAGAACGGTAGCCTAGTCTTCTATTATGTCCTGCGCCCAAGAAAAAGCCTTATACTCAAAAATATAAAAAGGAACCAAAAAATTTTTGCTAACATAAGACTGAAAAAAATCCTCTTCCAGGATCTTTTTTAGTGAATTCCAAAGCGATTTCCAAATTCCTTGTCATTTCTTTTAGTTGGTCTTGTTCATCTACAATTGAACCTAATGTCACGTTCATCGTATCAATTTCTAGAGAGTGGTTGATATCTTCCACGCCAATTTTTTTTTTTTTTTTTTGAAGCAATGGTGAAAACCTGATTCTCTAAACCACTAATATTCTGCATGTCCCTGCTAGCAACTTCTGATTATCTAGAAGCTTCTTTTACTTTCTTGCCAAGCATATTCCTCTCTTTCTCAATACATGACTTTTGTGCATGCAATGATTCAATCTCCTTATTTAGTTCTTCCTTATCCTCTATTAATTTAAGGTGCTCCTCCTGCAACATGTCAAGTTGTATCCCTGAAATGGCAAGTGACGAGCCCATATCATCTACATTTTGCTGCAGAATCACATTCTTTGATTTCAGCTTTGGATTTAGATATTCAACAATTTTATTAATCTGTAGAAATTTTGTATAATTTAACACATATTCACAGAGATTATCCCAATTATACACTATTGCGGAATACATGCATAATACATAACCTCCTCTACGTTGATCATCAATTTAGTAGCATTAAAAACAATGAAACATCAATCGCATGCACACATTAACACAATATGTAACCCGGGGAAAGCATACAGCTGAAAACCCCACACTATCTGTATATTATAATGATTGAGAACGTGTAACAATACATAGTACAATACTCCTCACAAGTACTTAGTACTATCTCCACCTGTTACACACAATACAACTCAAATATGATCTCCAAATCTCCCCCGTTGCTTGCCTGCCTCCACTGCGCAATCCTGCAAGAGAATGAATGATAATGGCTCAAGAAAACTCGTATTTACTTGGCAAAATCACATGATCACAAGCTAAAATTTCCCTTGGCCTCATTGGCATTACTGAATCCATTGCATGTGCAAATCTCATGGACAACTGATAGTCACAACTCACCCTTTCACTTACCTCTAACACTTGTCTCCACTGAACAGTCCATGCATTGAGTTAACTAATGTATTCTTCAATTGCATTATGAGTTAATAATTAGTGAATTAATTAATAACTAATTCAAACAACTCATAACTTATTCTATTGGCTAGTTAGACTAAATACAACTTCTTCAACTAAGTCAAACTGAACACAACTCCATTAACTGCTCATCTAACTCCAAAGAGCTCAACCACTTGAGTTCTAACTGAAGTCCATGCAATAGCTCAGTTAACCCATAGGTAACCACGTGATTCCTTCAGGAAGTTGCATGTGCCACATCTGTAGCTCCAACTAAAGTGCTCCAAGAGAATAAGATAAAGTTTAGAGTCCAAATATTACTAAGGGCTAATAATATTTGACTGTTTCTATTTTTACCTGACAGTCTAAAAATAGACTCTGATCACACCACTGTGATCCAAAAAATAGAAGTCCATATATTTTTCCCAACACGACCAATCATCCATAAACAACATCCTATAACTCATAGACCATGATCCATATGTTTAAAAATAGACATAGTCTAAAAATAGACTTTGCGCCAAAACTTGCCTGCGGGCCCACTTAGTGAAGGCGACTCCTTTCCACTAAGCTCCATCATCTTGTTGCATTCTCAACAAGCATTTATTTTTGCACACTTTTCAACACTCCCGCTCAACAAGAAAGGCTTCCTCTCAAACCCGATCCTGTAACTCTGGAATGTTCTGCATGCAATACATCTGCCCAGTCCACTTTGCTCCAACAACACTTGGAACAAAAAAAACACTCCCAACTAACCACTCTGTTGGGCTAGGAACATACTCGGATGCTAAATCTCTACCTGCTACTGAGAAGTGCTCCCTCTCTGACATCTGCGCTACTGTAACATCTTCATGCATCTCGCACCATTACGCACCTCTCTGTGCCACCTAGCACTGTGCAAAACACTTGTGCCTCTCGCATTGCTGCAGCCTACATGCTATGCGTTGTCCTGGGATTCCCTGCACTATCGCTCTCTCTGCTGCTCCATCCGCATCTATCTCTACCCAATCAGTTAGTTTCTGCTACTCCACATCGGGGCTCCTGTAGGAAGGTCTCATCCAAGAGGTTGGGTACCTCAAGGATCATGCCCCTCCTCCTTGGGATGATCACTCTATATCGCCCGACCTCCTACCTAGAGGTATGGCTGCATGTGATCCCTCAGCCCACCTGGCTCGAATTTCCCCCCTATTGGAGGTCTATGCATGAGTAGATGTCTCTACTCGATCTCCACTCAGCTTCCCCTGTTGTGGCTGCTCCACAACCTCCTGAAGCTGCTACACCAATTGTGGCTCCTCCACAATTGTCTGAGACTTCTTCTAGCTCTGCATGTTGAGAGGTAATATACCCTCCCTCTCAACCACCAAGTCTCCATTAGTTTACTTGCTGCTGAAGGCTTTATATGCATCTTGAACCTCAAGAGCATACAGGTTCTTGACCCGTGAACCAATCTGCTTCACCTGTCTAGTGATGATGTGTCTAAGGAAAACCTTTCCCTCTCTGAAGACTACATCATAGCCTCTGTCTTCTAGCATCGCGATCGACACCAAGTTTCTCTTCAGTCCTGGTACATACTTGACATCGGTCAAGTTAATTCGAGATCCATGCTCCCTCTGAAAAATAATCGTGCCTACACCTGAGACACTATAATTCTCATCATTACCCATCACTATGAGTATCTGGAGATCTTTCTCCTCTAAAGTACTGAACAAACTTTTTTCGCCGGACATGTGGAAAGAAGCTCCACTATCAAGAAACCAACCACTTCCCATCATGGATGAAACCATGCATGCGAAGAGTGTGAAATCCAACTCAAAATGTGAAGCAAGTGCCTCACCTTTAGATCCTTCCCCGGATCCCTCTTTGGATTTCCTGTTCATCAGATGCCTTTGATGAAGATCCATCCCTGGTATTCCACCTGATCTCCTCTTGCACAAGATCCGACCAAAGTCTCTCCCATCCTGGCAATTTCTCCCGACCATTGACAGAGTCCTGATAGGAATGGCAACTCTTCGGAAGACCAAGGAGAGCCAAGCTCACCAAGTCCTCATCATCAACAGTCACCCCCACACTTCCCAGCTCATCCCGACATTAGGTGAACTTCGTGAGATACTTGGGCATACTGTCTCCTTTCTCACACTTAATGTTTCTGAATTTATCCTTGAGCACCAACTTCCTCTGGTCGCTCTTGCTTTGGAATAAATCTGTCAACGCTTTCCACATCAAGTATGGAGAAGCCTTTCCATGCAGGCTGGATACAATGTGATCCTTCACGTCTTCCAATAGAATCCTTCGACACTTTGCTGCCTTCTTTTGCCAAGCCTCAACTTGATCAGCATCAGTAGGCTTTGGGACTTCAGCATCTATGAACTCCTTCAACCCATTGTCATCTAACATTGCCTCCATCCTGTCTTTCCATGCAATATAATTCAAGCTACCTTCAAGGGCATACTCCAATCACAATCCGTTGAAAGACATTTCAGTTCGACACCAAGAAAACACTGCTGCAAATTCGAATTCCACCAGCTCAAAACTCAACCGCTTCTGATCTAAAATTCGTGAGAACGAAGTATTTCTCGTACATAGATTGACTGTATGTGCATTCATTGGATATCTCACCTTCCAAAAGAAGGATGAATCCAGAGGCTACCTGGCCCGATTACAGACTCTGCCTAAAGAAATAAAATGTAATCACTTTCTGAATAATAGATCTGATGATCAACTTTGCTCTGATACCATGTAGAAATTTTGAGTAATATAACACTTATTCACAAAGATTATCCTGATTATACACTATTTGCGGAATGCATGCATAATACATAACCTCCTCTACCATTGATCATCAATTTGCGAAATTAAAAACAATCGCATGTGCACATTGAAACATCAATCGCACATATCAACACAGTATGTAATGTGGAAAGCATACAGCTGAAAACCCTGAACTATCTGTATATTATGATGATAGAGAACATGTAACAATACATAGTACAATACTCCTCACAAGTACTCAGTACTATCTCCACCTGCTACACACAAACTAACTCAGATCTGAACAAGCCACGGGTTCAAATCTCCTCCATTGTTTGCCTGCCTCTACTGCACAATCCAAGTTGAGAATGGATCAGATGCAAGTTTGAATTCCCTTGGCTTGTATCGGGCAATCCTCATTGGCAATCTCAATCAATGATTGTGCAAATCTCATGCACAGCTATAGTCACAATTGATAGTAGTCTCACCTTTTCACCCACCTCTAACACTTGTCTCCACTGAACTGTCCATGCACTGAGTTAACTGATGTATTTTTTAGTTGATTTATGAGTTAATAATTAGTGAATTAATTAATAATTAATTCACACCACTCATCACTATTGTATTTGTCAGTTAGACTAAATACAACTAGTTCAACTAAGTCAAATTGAACACAACTCCATCAACTCCTCAATCAACTCCACCAAACTCAATCACTTGAATTCTAACTGAAGTCCATCATGCAATAGCTCAACTAACCCATAGGAAAAGCGTATTTCTTTCTAGCAGTTGCATGTGCCACATCCATAGCTCGAACTGAAGTGATGTAACACGATAAGATAATGTTTATAGTCCAAATATTATTAAGAGCTAATAATATTCGACTGTTCTATTTTTTGACTGGTAGTCTAAAAATAGACTCCGCCCATATGTCTAAAAATAGAGATCCATCTATTTTTACCAACATGACCAGTCATCCATAAATAGCATCCTGCAACTCATAGACCATGATCCATATGTCTAAAAATAGACTTTGCGCCAAAAATAGCCTGCGAGCCCACTTAGTGAAGGCGACTTCTTTTCACTAAGCTCCATCATATTGTTGCATTTTCAACATAACATGTAATAAGCAATCTGAAAAGATAAATCCACTATTTATTTATGAACAAAATAGAGGTACAAAGATAGAAATACTAGATGCACGTTGCTCAGCTCATAAAAGAAATAGCAGTGGTTTATTCCTCCTCACAAAGATGATTTCAGGAGTACAGAAGTGCAACTTCTCAAATTTTTTTATGAAAATTCCTAAACAATGTTCCAATCGTTCTATTGAGAAAATTATGAAAGTACAATAGTGTGAGCTTTCATAAGCCTTTCTTCATAAATTAATGACCATAATTTCGTACAATAAGCAAGCTTAAATAGCAAAAAAACAACTGAATGTATTGTGCAGAGCGAGCGTTGAGGGAATTTAAATAGATCCCTTCAATATGCTTAAAGAAAAAATAGTTTTTTGGTAGAAATTTTTGAATGTGATTTGTTGTCTTCATAGGCTTTGTTTGTTCCATCGGATTATCTGGATGTTTGTCTGTTTGTTTGAATTGAACTACCTCTTATCAACACAGGTGTCCTCTTCTGTCATGTACCTAAACACGGAAAACATGAATTGATAAGTTACATATAAATGAGACTAATAAGAGAATTTCATTTGAAACAAATCACTTTTGCAGGAAATCAGTAAAAATGTGGAGTATAATAAATACTGACACAAACATCATGGAGAGGAATGCAGAGTGAGGTCTATCATAAGAGAGGTGGACTTTATGGCCTTATCGCATATCGCTTTTAGATCGAGGGTAGAACTTAGAATAATCACAATCGCATGTAGGCCGGAGTACTTCAAGTAAAATCGTAATCGCAATTGCAGAAAGGTGGATGGCAAACGATTTTTTCGGAGGGGGTTGAAAGTGGTAAGTGGTTTGTGAAGAGGGGGGTTTGAAAGAATAAAGGAGTGACACATGGATATATGGCTTGGATGAAAAACCACTTTTCGGACCCCCCTTGAGAAACTTAAATTGAGCGCAGGTGGGTCTGAAGTCTTATCTGACGTTGATCTGGGCAGATCCAAGCCATTTATCAAATCAAGGCAAGTCGAGATTTTATATCGCAGTCGATGTTAAGGAGTGGAATTCTTTAATAGGTGGCCGAAAGGCTTGCGATTTGCGATATGCGGGATGATATAAGGGATGATGTGATGGTGACGTGGAGGATAACGTCACTAATGATGTCATATCGCAATCGCAATTCAAATGAGACATGAAACTTGGAACTTTGTGATTGTGCGGACACAATATTAATTTAACTGCAGTGTATAATCCTGACGGGTCTGGCTATATCGCATATCGCAATCAGTTAAGGCATGAGGCAGGACCCTTTGGTAAATGCGATAGTCGTGGATGCGGGAGATTTATGGAAAGGATTGTATAATCCTAGCGGGTCCAGGCTTTATTGTATATTGCAATCGGTTAATTCTAAGACTTAGGTTCTACGGTTTATTGTGATAGTTGTGGGCACGAGGAATAATAGAATTGTATTAACTTTTCCATCAGGTCCGGGTTTAATCTCATCTTGCAATTTAGATTTTGCAGGGAAGTCTTTGCCTTAGGAAATTTGTGATGCGGTATTTTGGATGAGTCGGAGTGTATAAAGAATAAAACTTTTGGGAATTAAAAACTTTGATTATTTTGTTTTTTAATTAAATAACCCATATTTTTAATACTTGAGACTTTTATAAAGCCTAAGTATAGTCTTGGTCTCGAGGGGGCTATTTAAAATTTGTTTTTTTTATAATTCAGGTTTAATACTTGGGTTTTAATTAAAAATCCTAAGTATTAAACTTTGGTTACTAGGATTTTATTAACAATTTTTTTTTTGGTATTGTTTAATTTTTTGTTTTTTAAAGAAATAAAATCAAAGGGCTTTTTTAAAATAAAGGGTCCCTATTTTAATATAATAAATTTCATAGGAAATTAATAATATATTAAAATGGGGGTTGTTGAATAGTACGATAATTGGCGATTCACTAGAAGAACCATTATCTCTAATAAATGGTGAATTTCTTCAAAGATTCAGTAAAATTAATTTAGGAAGTGGAAAATACTTTTCGAAACATTTAGATAAATAAAATTACTCTGACTATAAAACTCATTAAATTGAAATTTCTTTTAAAAACCTTTCATGATTGAAAAACCCCTATTTACCTGTATTAGTCATTAATTATTTTATAAAAATAAAGCAGGGGGCCTTTTACGAGTTAGTTTGTAGTGTACTCCTTTGTCACGGGTAGAGCCACTACTTCCTGCAAGCATTCATAGCCTCAACAGTGTTACCTTTTAACCAACAACAATCTAGTGTCCCATCCATTAATAGTGCAATAATTAGAGGTAAATTTTTTTTTAATGCTAAACAACCATTGTCCTTGTTTGGTGGCCAGATAACGACAATGTCATTCACCGGTAATAATTAAAACTAAACAAGTTGGCTAGTGATGAGACCCGTTATATTACAATTAAAAATCATAAGCCATTACCCTAATTTGGTGTTCAGTGTGGTAATTTTAGTTTAATTGGTTCCCTATGATCATGGTACAAAGGCTCGTGATGAGACCTCTTATCTTTCTAGATTTATTATATTTAAGAATTACACTCTAAAACATTCCCTTTTTAATGCATGGGGAGAATCATTGACTCCTTAAGGGTTTTGGATGACAAATCCGAGTTGAAAGTGCTTAGTCATAAGACAGTGTTTACTTTTTAAGGATAAGTTTTTTTTATTGAAACTAGAGTAAAAGGATAAATTTTTTGAGGTTTTTTAAATATTTTACAACTTTAACGGAAAAAATTTAGACTTATATAATTTTTATCTAGTTTTTAATTTTGGCAACCACTTCTTAAAAAATTCCTACCTTCAAATTGAAAAAAATAAAATAACTTCAAGAGATGTTTGAAAATTCAATAGAGTACTACTTTACATTTTACTAACAAAATCTGTAAAAAGAAAATAAAATTTCAGCAGGATGTACAATGGAAGTTATTTCACAATATTTTATTATTATATTATTATTTATTTTAATTCCTAAGAAAATAATTTCTTTAATATGAGCCCATTTACATGAAGAGAATCTCTCTTTCTTGATAAATCTTAAAGTACAAAATGTAGATGGGCTTATCTGTTCAATAATTTGAAATGAACCGAGCCATAATTTCTGAAATTTGTTATGTTTCCCTTTTTCTTCGTGTGATTTGTCCCACTTGAGAACTAGATCTCCAACTTGGAAGAATCTTTGTGTGACTGAACTTGCATCAAAAGAAGCTTTCACCATCTATTGATGTTTGGTGTGTGTGATTTTGGCCTTCTCTCTTTCTTCTTCTAGTTTTAGGATTTGCGAATTTCTTAATTGCAAGGAAGAAGAAGGTGTTGTTGGCATTATGATGTATGTATTGTACTTGATGGCAACCCACTTGTAGCAGAACAACTCTCTTGTATATGGTAACTAGATGAATCTATAGAAGAGATATCAGATGTGACAGAATGCATGAGATGAGTATTTACAAAAGTGATGAAATGAAGGGCAGCTTCAAGGAATCAGTTCAGAAAGCAACTCACTCAGATGACAGATCACAATACTGCAAGTTAACAGCACAGAGATACAGATTAGACTACACATAATGAAGAAAGAGAGGTATATGCAGGTTCACCATTGACCAAGAACAATGTAAACTTTGAAACGGGAACTGATAATGTTACCCGTTTTGTAGAGATAGCAAAAAAGTGACCCGATTTTGAAAAGAGGTGATGCAGAACACACACATCTTTTTTAGAGCATAGTTTTTGACACTTTAATTTTTTCTTATGTACATTACGTTTTAGAATGGTAGTGATTTTCATGCTAATTTTTAAAAGTGGTAATTTTGCCTCAGGCCATTTTTTTAAAAGACATATTTTTTGACTTTAAATTTTTTAATGTATGAAATGTAAATAATTATTTTCTAAATTTAATAATTTTTGAAGTGGTCTCCTTCTTCATTTTTTTTTTTTTTTTTTTTTTTTTTTTTTTTTTTTTTTTTTTAAATGTAATGAGTTTTTTATTGTTTTGAATATTTGAAGAAGGTCGATATTTTGAATTTTCGATATTTTACATATTTATACATCGTTAATTAATATTTGAATCCAAATGAAATGATTGTCTCTAAAAAACAATAATTTTTAACAATTGACAAAAAATAACCATTTTTAACATAAATATAGCTAAAAAACTACATGTTTTGATAAAAAAAAAATTATTTTTTTACTAGAAATGGCATGTCAAAAACACAATTTTTATAGGAAAATTTTAGCTAAAAATGGTTAAATAATAGTTTTTTTTATGAATTTCATGTCAAAAAATAATAATAACCACTTTTTTTTCAAAAATAATGATTAACATAAAAATGAATGCGAAAATCACATAATACAAATATTGATTCTCAGAATCGCCCCAGCGATATAAACCACGGATCAAGATTAAAAATTAAATTATTTTTTAGAAAATTGTGAAACATTTCAAGGATACCAATGACCCAACCTTCATTCAAAGACCAGTTCAACGAAGATTGAGATCATTTAACTGTCCAAAGAGGCTTATAAAAACAAGCAGCAACATCAAACAAGGAATTCCTTTATGCACACCTAGATGTTGCTGATGTGAATGAGGGCAACCAGTTGTAAGGGTTTCTTGTAAGTTTTCTGGGTTGCATGCAAGCGTGGGCACATGGGGCAATTCTAAGAATCACCCCGCCACCCCGTGATTCTCAGATTTTATCCTCCATCCTCATGACTGCAAAGCATACAAGGAGTACAACCTCCATGACTTTTCCACTCAATTTTGTTTTAAAAACAGATATGTAAACTGCTCAGGAAACACTATGTTATCAAGTTTATGGATCCCATAGAATTCTTATTGAACCTCAACTTCGCAAGATCCCATTCAATGGGTGTGTTCATGGAGAAATAGGTGGCATGTCCAGATTGCAAAATCTTTCAGAAATTGATAGCTCTTATTCATATGTACGAGAAGTCTTCATCGAATATATATACTTTTTCTTATGTTAGAATGTTAAATGTGGACTCCAAATTATGAACCCAAATGCAGTTAACCACCTATCAAAAAGAAGAAAAACCAAGGAGCTCTGAAATCTGATGATGCTGTGGGTTTCAGTCGTACACGTTAATGAGTTTGGAATGTATATATAATTATAAATTTTTTGAGATATTCGAAAATATGTTTTAAAAAACAAAAAAAACACTAGAAATGGTTATTGGAGACGCAGTAAAAAGGGAGAATAAGTGTATTTATTAATTGAATGCAAATAATTGGTGGGAAAATCATTAAATAATTGAATACAAATTTGTTGGATTGCATGCAGGTGTGGGCACTCAGAATCGCCCCTCCATCCCGCGATTCTCATAATCGTCCCAATGATATAAACCGTGAATCAAGATTAAAAAGTAAATTAATTTTCAGAAAATTGTGAAACATTTCAAGGATACCAACAACCCAACCTTCATTCGACGACCATTTCAACGGAGATTGAGATCATTTAATTGTCCAAAGAGGCTTATAAAAACAAGCAGCAACATCAAACAAGGGATTCCTTTCTGCACACCTAGATGTTGCTGGTGTGAATGATGGTGACCAGTTGTAAGGGTTTCTTGTAAGTTTTCTGGATTGCACGCAGGCATGGGCAGATGGGGCAATTTTGAGAATCGCCCTGCCACCCAATGATTATCAGAGTTTATCCTCTGTCCTCATGACTGCAAAGCATACAAGGAGTACAACCTCCATGAGTTTTCACTTGGTTTTTTTTTTTAAACAAATATGTAAACTGCTCAAGAAACACTATGCTATCAAGTTTATGGATCCCATAGAATTCCTATTGAACCTCAACTTCGTAGGATCCCATCCAATGGGTATGTTCATGGAGAAATAGGTGGCATGTCTAGATTGCAAAATCTTTCAAAATTTGGTATCTCTTATTCATATGTACGAGAACTCTTCATCAAATACATATACTTCTTCTTATGTTAGAATGTTAAATGTGGACTCCAAATTATGAACCCAAATGCAGTAAACCACCTATCAAAAAGAAGAAAAACCAAGGAGCTCTGAAATCTGATGATGTTGTGGGTTTCAGCCTTACACATTAATGAGTTTGGAATGTATATATAATTATAAATGTTTTGGGATATTCGAAAATATGTATTAAAAAACAAAAAAACCACTGGAAATGGTTGTTGGAGACGCAGTAAAAAGGGAGAATAACTGTATATGTTAATTGAATGTAAATAATTGGTGGGAAAATCATTAAATAATTGAATACAAATTTGCTTGATTGCATGCAGACATGGACACATGGGGCAATTCTGAGAATCACCCCGCCACCCCACGATTCTCAGAATCGCCCCAGCAATATAAATTGTGGATCAAGATTAAAAATTAAATTAATTTTCAGAAAATTGTGAAACATTTCAAGGATACCAAAGACCCAACCTTCATTCAATGACCAATTCAACGAAGATCGAGATCTTTTAACTGTCCAAAGAGGCTTATAAAAACAAGCAACAACAACAAACAAGGGATTCCTCTCTGCACACCTAGATGTTTCTAGTGTGAGTGAGGGCGACCAGTGGTAAGGGTTCCTTGTAAGTTTTATGGATTGCATGCAAGCATGGGCACATGGGCCAATTCTGAGAATTACCCCGCCACCCCGCGATTCTCAAAATCGCCCCAGCAATATAAACCATGGATCAAGATTAAAAATTAAATTAATTTTCAAAAAATTGTGAAGCATTTCAAGGATACCATCGACCCAACCTTCATTCGACGACCAGTTCAACGAAGATCGAGATCATTTAACTATCCAAAGAGGCATATAAAAACAAGCAGCAACATCAAACAAGGGATTCCTTTCTGCACACCTAGATGTTGCTGGTGTGAATGAGAGCGACTAGTTGTAAGGGTTTCTTGTAATTTTTCTGGATTGCATGTAGGTGTGGGCACATGGAGTGATTTTGAGAATCGCCCCGCCACCCTGTGATCTTAGAATTGCCCCAGCAATATAAACCGCATATCAATATTAAAAATTAAATTAATTTTCAGAAAATTATGAAACATTTCAAGGATACCAATGACCCAACCTTCATTCGATGACCAATTCAACGAAGATCAAGGTCATTTAATGGTCCAAAGAGGCTTATAAAAACAAGAAGCAACATCAAAAAAGGGATTCCTTTCTGCACACCTAGATGTTACTGGTGTGAATGAGGGCGACCAGTTGTAAGAGTTTCTTGTAAGTTTTCTGGATTGTATGCAGGCATGGGCACATGGGGCGATTCTGAGAATCGCCCCGCGACCTCATGATTCTCATAATCACCCCAGCGATATAAACTATGGAATGGTCGTGGCTCCAGGAGGTGAAAATGTTGATAGCAACTTTAGGTGATGGGGCTTTATAAGAAGGTATGTTCTTTGCATTTATAAGAAGGTATGTTCTTTGAAATATTAGAAGTACAATAATCTTTTCAGCACATCGAACTTGAGTGTGAAGTTAACTCATTAGATATGTTCAGTGATTGAGATAGTGATTACATCAATGATAGAATGTGAAGTTAATTCATTAGATAAGTTTAGTCACAGAGATAGTGATTATATGTTCACAACTATGAGTAGAAACATAATCAGAAATATTACGGTAATACACAATTATCAGTTTAAATTTATGATTAATTATCAGTTTAAATTTATGAATCGAATCATGATGATAATTATAAGACTATTAGCATTATATTTTATTAAATAAAACAATAAGTGACCACTTCACATTTATATGTATTCGAGCCTGAAACCATACTAGTCTTTCTAAATTGCCAAATGGTAGAATAAATAAGATGCATCAATACTTTAATTTGAAGAGGGCCTTAATATTTTTTTTGCTTCTTGATTTCTTTCTTGATTGAATTCATCATAAACACTACACCAAACCCCAACCCAAAGTTGAAAAGTCGCTCATCCCATGGTTTTCTGAAACCTATAAAACAATTGAAGTTAATAACTGAAGGATAACGCAAGAATCCTTTAAAAAGTTCCAGAAAGGATAGACCGAATTATGATCTGAAAATATCCCTCATCGTTGCACTTGGTAATGGTGTCAATTTTCTTGGATTGCATGCAGGCATGGGCACATGGGGCGATTCTGAGAATCGCCCAGCCACCCCGCAATTCTCAGAATCACCCCAGCGATATATTGATTCTACAAATGATGTAACTAAGTTTTTTTTCCTTCCTAAATAAAATAATGGCAAAAAACACATCCTCGTTGGCCAACATGTCATCAATATTAAATGTTGAATTCGAGTTAGTGGGGAGACCTTTTTATCCTAACGTGACTTAATGGAATTTGTGTAGTATACCACTTTGTGACTCCTATAATGTGTCCCATTCTATGCGAGAGTTTCCAGTCGCATAAATGGTTAAAGTCCACTCACCAATATATTGAACTATTAATGGAATCTAGGAAAACGTTTAAAGGTTTCGGAACAGGACATGGTTAACTTTGTCCTCTATGATAGCAATATGCAATAGGAGATAATTCTACACCACAATTTAGCAACAAGAAATGTTGGGTTGGTTGCATCAGACATTAGAATTAACTAACTTGTTATATATATATATATATATATATATATATTATATATATATATATATAATATATATAATATAGAAATATTCAGAAGGTTAATGGGAGTGGTGGGTGAAACGCTATTATTTTGTTACGAGTGATATGATGACTATAATACCATGATTGTAATGACTTTGTGTGTTTATGATTAGAGTTCCTTGAGAATATATATATGAGATTTTGTGAAAAGTAAAAGATTTCTATAGATATTTTAGAGTATATTTCAAAGTTCTATGACGGTAGCAATGATTCTTGGAAAAGTTATTTGGGAAGATGTTAAATATATATAATATTATGTTATATAGATAAATAGATAGTGTCAATATAGTTTATATCAATATTCAAATATGTAGTTTTTTTAGAAACTGAAACAAATTAATAACTTGGAAATCAAGGTAAAATTTTGTGCTAAATTATGTAACCTTTAAACCTAACAAAATGAATGTTCAAATCAATTTTTTTGAAACAGCATAAAATACAATTTTATACACTTAAGATTACACATATAGGCTTTATTAATGCATCAATTTTTAAAACACAACCTCCAAACCGAGGCTAGATTCTAGTTCATAATTACATTTCCATTGGAGATGCATAAAAGGAAATAGTTATGCTTGTATTCTCAAACATATTATCATAATTTGTAATCTTACAGGTGCGTTACATATGTGTTATATATTGTGATCGTGAGTTATAATTGAGAGTTTCTAGATTACAATTTTTAGCTAATCAAATCCACTTTCTTAGAGCATGAATAGTCCTAATGGTTAACAGCATGTGTTTCCTCCTAAGAGATCACAAGTTCAAAAACTAGAAGGGGTTAGAGTAGGTATGCCTTCATATAAAATAATCAAATCGTTGCGTGGAGGTGGTTCTTTTGTCCCACAAACAAGGGGATCTCATACACCAATTTGGTGTTTGGCTTGGCTACGATGATAGAGATTCTGGAAATGTTGTTACCAGAAGGAACAATGTTGAGATGGGAGTCTGCTAAAACCAGTCATAGATCTAGAAGAATTTTGAAACCTAAAATGGTGGGCATGCATGTGGACTCAGATGGGGCACTAGTTGATGAAAGAGAAGAATATGGAACATCTTCATCTGCATCCAGTCATCCATTTGAAGATGTGAATTTTAATGGTGTGCAAGAAAATATGAGTGATTTTTAATAGTTTTCTAACACAATTTATATAGGTGATGTTTGCATCGTATCTTGAAATAAAAATTTTTATTTCCATATGGTGTTAAATCAAAAGTTATGAGTCATTTTTATGTTGTTTGATTATATGTTTTAATTATGATAATTTTTATTGTTTAGAATATCTACAATGCAACATTAAATTAGAGATATAATGAATGTTTCATTCAATATACAAATAATGACATTTTGATTCATTTAGTCATGTAATTTGTTCATAATGTCATGGTTTTTAAATTTTATCGTTGAAAAAATTCCAATTTATTTTGTATCTAACATGTTATGGTTAAAAACATGTTGAAGTTATACTTAGGAAAGAAAAATTTTATTCTACCAAAAACATTAGTGTGTTTTTTTCCTCATAAGCAATTGTTTTTTTGCACATAAAAATTCGATTTTACTAGCATTTTTAAAAATGTTGGAAATTGATCCTAAAAAAAAATCGTCGTTCTAGTATCAACACTTTTTCATTTTCAAGGTTTTCTCTGCGCGAAAATTTCATTTTCACTGCCATTTTTAAAACATGTTCAAAATTGACCCTAAAAAAAACCATCATTCCAGTATACATACTTTTCGTTTTTACCACTGTTTTTGATGTTTCTTCAGGGTTTTTTGGCAAGAGTTCCCATTTTGAGTTTATAGTTCCCGTTTCAAAGTTTACATTGTTCAAGCCGCGTATACACACGGGTTCACTGTATACAAGTCACATATACATACACACGCACCTTCACAAAAGGAAAAGTGTGTATACCTTGGAAAACTAAATGTTTGGTCTGAAGTATTTGGTCCATGGTATTTTGATCCATGGTATTGGTCCAAGGTATCGGGTTCGAGGTATTGACCCTAGGTATTGGTCCTAAGTGGTTTTGGTCCATGGTATTGAGAAAGGCCTGAAACTATAAAAGGGGGAAAAGATCATTAGGCCAAGTGAGCAAGAATTGAATATCTGATATAGTGTGAAGATCTAATATGCAGGTTATTGGCTTATGATATTGTGCCTGATCTAAACCAAGGATAAACATTAGCGCTTGATGAAGGATAAGTTCTAATGATATATCAAAATCTTAAGGCTTGAAGTGAATTATATTTATGTGGTTTGATCATGTATCAGAATAACTGGTGCATGTTGTAATCTATAAATATGATGATCTGGGTATGACTGAAGTCTGGAATAGTTGTTAAGTTTAAATCATATTTTACAGATTTGTACGCAAGTTCACTTTAGGAAAGAAGTGTATACACGCTAGTTCTGCATATCAAAACAACATATACATCATAAATTTGATTTGCAGATTTGTATGCTGGTTCACTTTGAGAAAAGTGTGTATGCACGCAAGTTCAACACATGGAAGTAGCGTATACCTTATAAAATGTGTTTTAGTTGCTTTTGTTTGTTGTTGCAATGTTCTAGGTTATTGCTTGGGTTTTGGTTACTATATTCTGGTGACAGCATTCTGAATGATCAGATTGATGGAGTGATTGATTGATTCGGTTGTGGTTGGTTCAAAAGGAGATTGGTTGATGCAGATATATTTGATGATTGAATGATGTTGTTGATGGATCCAGTCTGAAAATTTATGAAACATGGTCCCTGGAAAAAAAGAGAAGGTTATAGCCTTCTAGTAGGTCGGCACCTATGTACTAGTAATTATATCAGCTAGTACAAGAGCTAAGGGGTTGTAGCTCCCTTCCAGTAGAAGTTGTAGAATGAGAGAAGGTTGTAGCCTTCTACAGGTAGAAGCATGCGTATTGGTATTAGACTACACTAGTACAAAATTGTAAACAGAATTCTCTTATTATTAAAAGAAGACAGAGACGATTGCAGCAGGTGGTTTTCACCCACATTGGGTTTCCACCTTATATCTTGGTTTTCAT